>CAJQZN010039444.1:0-49277 GCA_907164685.1 Colias eurytheme | reverse complement strand
CTCTTCTTTGTTTACCAGGTTAAGCAATAGCACTATATTAAAAAGAAAGATATATTTATAGCTGTTCCAACGGGAGAGCCTCGTCAGCTCATCTCCAGACCGGCCAGCCCGACCCTCGGCCAGGACTCCTCATCGCTGGTTAATGGTGGTGCTGTATTGGCTGCGGCGCTGCAGAAAAAGATGAACAGGAAACGGAAAGCGAATTCATTGGAGAATGACGTCACTGTGAGTGGGATTGGGTTTTTATAACATTAATGTAGTGGAAGGATATGGAAGGTGTTTGAGTGATTTGTATCAGAATGGCCATATGGCTCCCTGATTTATAAAAGGTTAACTAAGATAATTACACAATTATGTATGTTTCTGTTTCATCCTTAACAAAATTTTTTGTGTCCCAATTTTTTTATTGCTTGTTCGCTCCTATTGGCCGTAAGTCGTAGTGAAATGTATTATAGCCTGAATTTCATTTTATAATATAGTTAATAGATACATGGCCTAGATAACACAAAAATTATTTTTGAAGCAAACAAAACCTTTATTAGCTTTACATTATTAATTATTATTATATTGTTGTTTTGTCTATCTTTTAATTCCTAAAGTATTATTCGTCTTTAAAAATCTATTTATTCCATCAACAGACAGAAGCGAGCGACTCGTTAGACGGCGGTGAGCCCACACTGAGCGGCACAGCCACGCCCACGACCCGCCCACGGCAGTCGGGCAGTATGCTCGCCCACGGGCACGATGATGTGGTAACGCGTATGAAGAACATCGAAATGATCGAGCTGGGCCGAAACAGGATCCGGCCCTGGTACTTCGCGCCGTACCCGCAGGTGGGATGAGCAAAAAAAAATAACGTTCAGCATGTTTGATATTTTGGAATGGTATCCGTCTTACGCATGGAATATAAGGGCTAAAAAAAAAATCCGTCTTACGCTTTTTCGATCAGGCCACGTGTCCTGACGCGAGTTTAAGATTTTATACCCAACGCCGCTAAAGAAGTTTTCACTTCAAAAAAAAAGACGGGTTGCACTCCGGGAGTGCTGGCAGAAGTGAAAACTTATATATCCATCCGTCTTACGCTTTTTCGATCAGGTCACGTGTGCTGACGCGAGTTTAAGATTTTATACCCATTACAGAAAAAGTGCTCAACGCCGCTAAAGAAGTTTTCACTTCAATAAATGTGTTGTAAAAGATTGTAGCGAGTGGCTCGTTAGCCAGCGGTAGTCACGCCCACAAATTAGCTGCGCTAGTCTAGCCACGCCCGCGATAGCAAAATATTTAAAAAATTTCAAAGGATGTTTAGAAATTTTTCCACAAAAAATGAACTAACGTTTGATTATTATCATTGTTATAAAATGTTGTATTTTTTATTTCAGGAAATGGTGAACCTACCTTGTATTTATATTTGTGAATTCTGCTTGAAATATAGGAAGAGTAAAAAGTGTTTAGAACGTCACTTAGTAAGTTTTGACTTGAAAATAAATATATAAGTACTTAAATGAAAAAAATGAGTAGTTAAAAAAAATAGAATTTTTTTTACACAATTTTATAAGTACCCTTATTTTTTTCCAGATAAAGTGTAAACTAAAACATCCACCTGGCAACGAAATATACAGAAAAGGAAGCATATCATTCTTTGAAATAGATGGCAGGAAAAACAAAACGTACGCACAAAATCTATGTTTATTGGCGAAACTGTTCCTTGACCACAAGACATTGTATTATGACACGGATCCCTTTCTGTTTTATGTTATGACAGATTTTGATACGAGAGGTATGTTATAAACGGAAATTTTATTTAATCTATCTAATATATAGAATTCTCTTATCACAAGTAATAATAGAGTGTTTATCTTTTCTTGTCCTATCGCCTGCCCTGTGAATATTTTTTAAATCGAATGATTGAAAAATACATGCGACATATTTCTTAAGTTATATAATTATCATATAATTATATTATTATCTAGTTGCAGAACGACACAAAGTGTGTAAGTGACTTCATTTAATATACCCTATTATTATGTTATTTTATATTTACAGGTTTTCACATAGTAGGGTACTTTTCAAAGGAAAAAGAGAGCACAGAAGATTACAATGTCGCTTGTATATTAACTTTACCGCCGTATCAGAGGAAAGGTTACGGAACCTTGTTAATAGAGTTTAGTAAGTATTAAAAGGCATATAAAACTGTAGGGGGGTACTACTTTTTCATTTGCTTATAATATCAAAGTACATAAGAGTCAAATTCCATCCAATCATGACTACGAATCACGTATTTTATAAATAATAATACCATTTCCTTCCTTATTTAAAAACAACAAGATACGCAATCATATACAAAAATGAATTTAAAAGTGTCCTCAAATCGAATTGTCAAAATTCTCGTCAAAAGGTCGTCGTGATAGAACAAAATTTAGCTTATTAGCACAATAATTTAAAGGTGTATCCACAAAATAAAAAAAAACAATCTATTCTAGCTGTAAATATGCGCAAAATAAATTCAACCTTATTTACATGAATTAAAGTCGGATTTACAATGCATAGAGTTTTTCTGAGTATATTTTTGTTGGTGATTGTATATACCGTTGTTTAATAATTATTCAAGACCACATCTTAATTGCATATTATATAAAGTTACTTTTATTGTTGTCAATATAAAATAAATTAGTACTTGAAAATGATTATTACAGATTTTTCATGTTGTATTTTGCAGGTTATGAATTATCAAAGTTTGAAGGTAAAACAGGGTCTCCGGAAAAACCCCTGTCAGATCTTGGTCTATTATCGTACAGGAGTTATTGGGCCCAGACTATACTTGATATATTGATAAGCATCAAGCCGATTGGTGAAAATGAGAAACCTGTTATTACTATAAAGTAAGTTATTATTTTTTGTTTTATTCATTACTTACTAGCTTCCCGTCCGCGGCTTTGCCCGCTTTGACTAAAACCCAATAAATTATATACTAAAACCTTCCTCTTGAACTACTCTAACTAAAAAAAAAAAAACTGCATCAAAATCCGTTGCGTAGTTTTAAAGGTACATAGGGTCAGTGAAAGCGATTTCGGTTTATAGTGCAGGAGATGTGACTGAAACGGAATTAACTAATGTGACATGAAATAATAATAGAGTTTACAGTTAGAACAGAATATAGTGATTTTCAAGTTAATAAAGGAATAAAAAATCGAAAATTAAGATCTTTTAAAATAAAAGATAAGCTCCAGCTTAGTTGTTCGCTACGAAATTATTTTTACTACATTTATAGATGTGAGCAATTAAGATTCTAATCTCGAAGAAATATATAATATCTTCAAGATTACAATTTTATATTTTCGGATCGATCTTAATACATATTATCTTTTATCCAAATACTTACTTAAAATCTTACACGTTGATTAATACCATTCGTTCTTCGTGTATATCGTTTGTATTTCATACAATTTTAAGAAATTATCATTGTAAGATTTTTTTTTATTTCAGTGAAATTTGTGAATTGACTAGCATAAAGAAGGAGGATGTTATCAGCACATTGCAAAATTTAAATCTTATTAATTATTACAAGGGCCAATATATAATATCAGTTAATCAGGTAAGATCCATTTTCCTATTTTTTATCAAAATATGGTACTTAATTGAATATTTGACTGATGAATATTTGGATATTATGGAATTTTTTAACAACTTAATCTTAAAAAAAGCCATTATAAATGTTTTAATTAGTGATTTTATAAATGTCTGTTGTTGTTATTGTATTTTAGCAGTGGGTAAGTGTTATGCGGGTTGATTTAGTAAAAGTATAAAAAAATATAAACTTGATATTGTATTTGGCCATTATTTTTATTTCTTATACAAAAATAAATGAAATTCACAATTCGTTACATTTCATTTTATCCTCGATCCAAAGAAAAAAATGTTAATATTTGTGACTTATCCACAAGGGCCTATTTATCAGAATTTATTTCAGGAAACAATACATCAACATCAAAAAGCGATGGAGAAGAAATTGTTAAGGATAGACCCGAAATGCTTGCATTGGACGCCCAAAGATTGGTCAAAGCGAGCCAAGTGGTATGTCGATTGTCAACTAATAATACTATTTCTTATGGGCCATTTCGTAATGGGCAGTGTTGGCCCAACAAATGATCGTCGATGTTTGCCGCCATTACGGCGATTCTGAATAAACATCTACAATAACGGCCGATTATAAACATTTAGCCCTCTATCGTGATTGCCTCTACACTCGCCCAACGCTGTCCATTTTGAATAGGGCCCATTATAAAGCTTTTATTTATTGTTTAAACATATGTTATTGATAAACTAATGTCATGCAGATTTTCATTTCGTTCAGGTTATTTTTTATAAAGGTATAATTTTTTTTCTTTTGTCACCAGTGTTTGAAGTTACGACAGCGAGTTTATCGGGCTTCGTACACGTATGATTCATTTTGTTTCTAACAAAATATTATGTATTGAATATTTATTATGTACAAAGCTTTATATCACATGGCATACTAATTATTCGTTTCGAAAGATCTTTATTATTTTTTTTTCATTATTTTACTGTTTTGTTCTTATAAATACCGAAAATTATGTACTTTACGTCTATACAGGGTCACTTGTAAAACACCAGCAACCTCGCAGGACAAGATATCTAATATCATAAGTAACAACATTTGTTCTACGACTTTTGCTACTTGACTTAGCTATCTTGTCCTGCGAGGTTGCTGGTGTTATACGAGTAACCCTGTATATTTTACGTCTGTTGTACTTATATCGTCCATAAAATATATATATATTTTTTAGTTTATATTCTGAAGTATTTTGATTTTGACATATTGATTATTTCAATCCCTCGTAGGATAAGAATCAATCTGGATAACAACTATAAGTAGATAATATTATTAGAAAGTTTAATAACGATTCGATAGTTAGTATGCTTCAGTTACCACTTAAGCTGATTAACCACTAACACGCTAATAATGGCTTTGGGCGTCATTACATCATTGTGTATAATTCATACAAAATAATATTCTCACCATTATTTTTAATTAATCATTTAAAAGTCATTATATTCACTTTTAACCCATTCATTTTTATAATCATCTATTTAACACAATCATTTACAGTACAACCATCTGTATGTCTCTTTCTGTTGTATAGAAATATAATTCATTGGAAAGAGATAGCTCGCAAGCGTTGATTATTATCTTTTACTTGGTAGATTCAGATAAGCAATCTTTCTCGTTCTAATAAATGAAGTCTCTGTTTTGCAGAAAGGGACAACCAGTTTTTAATTTATCAGAAGTAACTAACATTCGCACTGAAATTATTAAGCTTGAATGTTTAAGGTGAAATTAACAACCTTTGTCTACTAACCATTATTTAATATTTTAAGCTGGGTTATTGCTTATGCATCATGAATTTTTTCACGTCATAATATAAATTGTACTCTTTCATATTTTTATGTATGGGTGTTTATTATGGAATCAATTCAAAATATACCTATTAATTATTTTATTTTTATTTGTAGGTGAGAAATCCGCGCGAACACATTTTGAACCGAAGCTATGTTCTCTGGAAATTGTACAATTTATTGTATTATATTTTTATTGTGATATTAAATAAATATGTTCGTTTAAGCAGTTTAAGTAATGCTTACGTTTTATTGTAAATCTATAACATCAATAATTACACTCCAATATTATTCTTAACTGGATTCCTTATACATATATTATTCCTCTCATAAGTAACTTTCATTAGTTAGTAATAAGTTTCCATAGAGCTTTTGCTCTATATAAGTAGTTATAGTACTTATCTAAATATCGATATACTTTCGCTACTATAATAATTTCTTTTTATTTTATTATGCATTCTCTATATTATGATTATGAAGACCATAGCTTCATGAGAGGTAGTCTGTTGTTTAGGTTTCATTGATTTGTAGTAGTTATGTAAAGGAAATAAAACAAAATATAATATGCAATATATGATTTATTTTAAGTAAATAAGCACAGTAATTTTGCTTCGATTGTCAAAATATTTATAATCAAGAAGCAGGTACAAGTGATGTTCAACACTTACAATGTCTAATTATAAAATTTATAGCAACAACTCCAACTAATTCCGAATTTTAAAAGGCAAATATAATACACAGTTATATAAAATCTTCAATAATATATAATATAGTGTGTTTCACAGTGATTGGTACATTCTCGTTAAAATATGTGTTTATTATAACACTTTTAAGTTAAGCACACTTTTTTGTGACATGGTTCAAATGTAAAATATAATAATAATAATGTCTTATAATACAAAATATATCTGATAGTCTTGCTTCTTCGTTAAAACATAAAATAAAATCATAAAACCAGTACTTTATACAATTTATATCAATACAGATATGTTTAAAGTTAACATTTCTTTTAATTCTTCAAATTCACGCATGTACTTTCCATTAAAATTAAAATACGCAGTTCATTTGTAACTTAATTTTTAGGAAAAATTAAAAATACATAAATGAAAATATATCCTGTTGTTACAAAACTTACATAAATATGTACTGTTAAAATTTGAATCGTATTTAATTTTTAATATTGTTATCAATGCTACCCTAACACAATAAACGAACCTTCTAAAGACAATCTCAACGAAAGATTACTTTGAGGTCAAATCACCCACACAATAATAACCATAGATTAAGCATACATTTTGATAGCATACCATAAATAACAGAACATTAACGGTTACTCTATAACTCTATGTAAATCCTACGTTAAATTAAGCAGAGGCGTAATTTCTTATTAAAATATATAGATTTGATTTGTGCCGAAGATGCTTTATTCTAGATTATCACAAATCTATAAAAATAAATGCTTGCGCGACTGACTGCTTCGATTGTCACTGCTAGCAGTCGTAGACTAGGTTCACTGGTAAAAGGCACGGTCTGTCTAAGGCAACCAGCTATAACTTACATCGAATATGGATCATAATAAAAATACATTTAATGTTATAAAATTCTTCTGCATATTTATTTTATGTGCGTTGATGTTAAAGTAGATCATCAGGGATGATAAAGGCATATTTTTTTATAAACTTTACTATTGATCACCTGGTAAAATCGACATTGGTTGCCATAATAGTTTTTATAATTACTGTATTGTACTGGAGTTATTTCTCACCTTTCTTGCAAATATGTAAAATGTTAACTAAATATTATTTCAAAAAATATCATATCCATATTATGTCATTTCTCATTAGTAATAATTATTATAGAATAGCTCAAATACATTTTTAAAACTTCTTAATATTAATTAATTTTAAATTTTTAACATACGATACAATTAAAATGTCAAGAAGAAAATATATCAATTACCAAGTAACAAATAAATATAGGCACTTACGATAGATTTAAGTGGGACACTTTGTGTCAAATAGCTGAGAAATATAAAAGCTGAATATCATAAAATTTATAGAGTAATTAGTTATAACAAGTTATATTAATTCATTACAATATATCACTTCTTACTCTGAGTTAAAGCGTCTTAAACTATGCAATCTTACACAATACGGTAATATATCCCTTTATAATCTGTGAAAATAATTTCTGTAACATAAAATATACTTTTGGAATTTCAACAGGAGGTATTCTATTTGTATTGTACTGGAAGATATCATGTGATGTTTTGTGTATTTGGTGTCGAAAGTCGACTAGACTTATGGCGGCTAAATGGGGATATTCAAAATACCCGACATCTTAGTGCGTAATGATAATCAGATCTTAAACTTTAATAAATATTTTGTACAGATCAAAGCAAAATTATAGAACTTATAACGATGCGGTAATGTTAGAGTAAAACAGCTTAATTAAATATTATGTACGTGTATCTAACTAAGGAAACTGTTACACAGTTTAATGTTATTTGACAACGGTGACTCAAAATTATTTTCACAACACTTTGTAAACACAAATCAAATATATTGAATATAATGAGAGCCGTGTCGGGGCTCTCGGGGCTCAACTGTTTAATTTTAATGAAATTTCAATCCAAAGAGCTAACGGGCACCGCACTATTCTACGTTGTTGTTCTACACAGTAGACATACAATTTCGTTTCGAAATAATCCCTTCGTCAACTATAATTTCAACATAAACAACCAATAAATTTTTAATCACAGAATTGGAAGCGAAACGATGTGAAGACTGATGAACATTTCGAATTATTCAAGATCTAAATACGTATACATGTCGAAAGTAAATTTTGGACCCGACGGAGAGATACTTACCCTTCGGCTAAACTAAACAGCCGTCGTTAAGATTGTTGAGTTTCGTTTGAGCGTCTTGAATAGTGCCGGGGTAAGTGTGGCATTGTTGGCTCGAGACGTTGTAATTCAGTTCGGAGTCATAGTACTCGGCTTCCTGTTCAATGGGGCCGAGGATGTTGGTAGCTTTGGGCAAGTATCCGTCAGTGGTGATGTAGTTTGCGTCGGAAGTGGGCGGAAGACTGAGGACACTGTCTGGTCTGCTGTAATCGACGTCTATGGTCTGGGGTGCGATGTAAGTAGAGTCTAGAGGGGATATGCTGTCTATGGAAGAATTCCCATTGAGGGGTGTGACGCACGTGTAGCTGGAAGCGAGGATATTGGCAGATTCGGGTCTAATGTAAGGTGAGTGAGCGTCGAAGTTGACGGGGAATGTTGTTGGGGATTCGAAAGATCGCAGCATGTTGTACGACGTCGTTGGGGACGTTCGGTTGGAATTGTTCTTGATACATGACGCCGCGTGGACCGATAACATATCCATGAGCTGTCGTTTCTGCACCTCCAAATCCTGAAAAGAAAATATGTAGCATTAAAGTTAACGAAATATTCTGCAAAAACATTAACACAGACAGTAAAATAGTCGTTTTGCTACCTATAGGGTTTTATTTCCCACTTGTTTCGTACCAATTCACAATTTTACTCAAACTTGTTTTAAGATATAATAATCACGCAGTACATACCTTAAGTTGCGCTTTAAGGTCAATATTCTGGTTCTCCAGTACTTCGCTCTCGTTCACAAGATTCACAGTCCGTTCCCGCTTCTTCATCCTGCACTTGGTCGCTGCTATTTTGTTCCGTTCTCTTCTGCGACGTCTACGCTCTTCGTCTTCGGGTGTTAACTGGAAAATGTAGGATGAAATTGTTAAATATTATCTAAGAAATATGAAAACAAAAGAAAGAAGACGAGGAGATATCGGTATTATTATACCTAAGTGGGATCGCATATTAAAATATAGGTATTAAAGACGTGTCTAAAACATGAGTAAAGTAATTTAAGTAGGTATATCGTCTTGAGAGTAAATCCGGAATAAATAACGAGAAAAGATTCTTAAATACTTAATCCGTGACTTCTTGCGAAATAACTATTTATTTTATTCAAGTGCAAGAATTTATCGTATTATTCATATGCAAACTGCATTGCATAACAGCTATTTAAATAAGAAATGTAAAGTCGCCAACCGTGAAAACGAATCACTTTACGCTTATTTTAAATAAATTGGTCAAGGTCGGGGTAGGAGATGATTTTCAAATAAACATGAATAGATCAGTTTTTCAGATTCAGAAAATTCCATGGTTTGTTATCAACGCCGCGGCTGCGCTTTTTCGTTCGCATTCGTTACTTGAAAGATAAGTTAAGGAAAAACATTGTAATGTGTGTCAATGTACTGATAATAAATCCCCGTATCTATCTTATCGTGTTTGTGTATAATAAAATATATTACCATCTCTAATCCCTACTTCCTATTGACTATATCGAATTATACTTAGCGATGCACTATAATCCCTCACGTTTCGGCTTTATTTGCAACATTCATGCTACGCGTCCATCAGGAAGTTAAGTCACGACTACAGCGCATTTGCAATGCCAGCCTTCTTTGTAAACCCATAAAACTTCAATAAAGCCGTTGAATTATAATGCTGCGACAGTCCCCATAAAGGTTAGTTTAGATACGATTTGCAATCCCTGTTACTCGATGCTCTTCCTAGTAAACTGGGTGGCAGTCATAAAAGTTAATAGAAATTCTATGGTTACAATTGAAATGCATGCGCCTCATTAGGAACACTTTCTCATTTCCTGCATCGAGTATAGTTCGTTAGGTAAATTACGTGAGAAAGCAAAGAGGTTAGGACCTTTTTAAGTGCAGGTAATATGCACTTAAAAACTTTTGTTATTCGGATTGTTTTTTGTTTTTGGGTTATATATTACAGAGCTTTTATAACGTTCGCGGCAAGCAGTTAAAAAACACATCAGTCACATTTTTTCCCACGCGTCGCTAACCTATATAGCAATTGTGACGAAAAAACATGTTTTAACTCAAAACAATCGTGGTTTTAATGAATTAATTGGAATAGGAAGGCTGGAACGTTATCTCGTTTTAAAACAAAATTTATAACTAATGAATCTACGTCAGTAAGCTACCGCTAAATTTTAATTTTCATACATCACGTGCGATTTATTACTCGACCTCCCATATGTGAGGAAGCGATAAATTTGATGAAAAAATATGATTATTACTATCCTGATGTTTTAATAGCCATACAGAATTACCGTCAACAAATATGGAGGCGACAATTGTAATTTTTGCAGGTCTCAAGGTTTGCAAATATTTTTAACTCAAGTGGTTAAGTAAATATTTCAAGTTTCTTCACAAGTAACCACATTTTATTTCGATCAATCTATGTTTGTATGTTATTTGACAAATAAAAATAAGTGTTTATCAATGATTGATACTTTGATTGATAATTATTACTGGGATGACGAAATATGTTAATTTTAATTAATATCATTGGAGGTCGATAAAGGCAAAGATTTGATTTATGAAACGATCTATCAAAACGTGATCAGCAATGGTTTTATAGGGATTAGTGAGAATTATAAAAAAACCGTAAATATTTTATTACTTTGAAGCATATGGACGTCTGAGAGGATTAAAGTCGTAAATTCACAAATCGAAGCTATGAAAATCGTCTTGAATATTATGTAATTAATAGCAATATAAGGTAACTTGTTTTAAAGGAGCTTACATAATAGGAGCTCCCTTTTCTTCCTTATTCCTTTCGACTTTTGTACCATTAAAGAAATATGATATAAATCGATTAAAATTATTTTATGAAAGAGTTACGAAATTGGGTCGTCGTAGGGTGCAGCTTTTGTGTGTTTAGTTAATGGATAGTCCCAAATGAAAAATAAAGTAGAATATACCAATCGTAAAACATTATCATATCGTCTCTACAAATAAAAAATTGAAGCGTTGACTAACGTTTTTTATTAACGTATTGGATTAAAAGTATCAGGTAAAGATTTAGCGGATTAGCCTTCTTATTAGATTTAGCAAAATACCTACCTACCCACTCCTACTCATGTTATTTAAGTGTCAAAGTTTTAGAAATTCGGTGCAAATATCATCACTTGTTCACACTCAATTTTTAAGAGGGTTTTTAAAAGTACAAGTATAAAGCATCTCACCTCATTCTTCGGTGGCTGTGTATGACTGCTGTCATAGTCGTCGTCACTTTCCTCCTTTTTCATCCGTTTCATGCCGCCATCCGTGTCGCTGCCGGACATCTTCCGCTTTGACTCTATCGACAACTTCAAGCCAGCCTTTATTAATTCCGAACACGTCTGCAAAAGATATCGTCCGTCGTAAATCGAGATTATAGCTTCGTTATAATGTGTGAGAAATAATAATGATAGTTGTATGTTGTATTATGCAGTTGTGATTGATTGGGATCTTGTAGATTGTAGAGCATTTGTTTTTTCCGTAACAAACACATGCATTAGCATTACAATATGTGGACAACATTTGTTTGTGTATTAGGTATGATAATTCTGCCTGATAAGTTTTGCAATCATTCTAGGGAATTTAATGGTTCTCTGGACTCTATACTTAGTATACCTATATTATATAGGTATACCTGTATATTTGTTTGAACGCAAAACATGCGGTCAGGTATATTGAAGTTATCTTTGTTTACTAATTTTAAATTTATTATAGTAATTTTCCGTATACATAGCTATTTAAGTTCGAGCAGCTTGCGACACTATCCAAAACTACGCAGATTATTTATTTCTTTAATATTTATTTCGTAAAAACATACACATGTTAATACTTTTTATAAGTACTAGACAAGGTTACCTAATATTTTGGAGGTGAAGAACATTAAATATCAATCAAAGTTTTACATAACACACTATTTATCTAACGACTCATGCTTTCAACCAATTTGTGCATTGGATTTCGGAATTAATTCAATATGACTTGATCGATCAATTTGTCTTCAAGTCACTATTAAGTTACACTTAAAGTAAACATCGTGACTATTTTTTTATTATGATTCATTATTACTTCACCTTGATTGAATAATTATGAAGGCCATAAATGTGTTCACATTTGTAGTTTACAGAGGAAGCTAGCCTTAGCCTACAGCTTATTGCAATTAAGAAACAATTACAATAACTATTAAAAACATTTTATTAATTAACAGTATTGTACAATTTAAAATCCTGCCATAAAAAACATTTAAAGATTTTACGTAAACTCCAGCAGAGATTATTTTAGTAGGTAATTAATGTAAAAATAATTGAGATTCTCGCTCGAAGTTTTTTTGAATTAAAAGCAAATTAATAATTACGCCGGCAACATTAACATAATATGCAATCGCAATTTAACCACTAGGTATTGAATCAGTAATGTGTAGGTATATTTTTCTCACATTTATAACATCCGCTTATTGTCTGGGATTTGTATGAAAAAATAATAGTTGTTATCGTCGATAGAACTTAATTGAATGGGAAGCAATTTTTGTAATTGATTGATTTTTAGACTGAAAACAAATTACCTACCTACTTCGTTATGATAATCATTATTGTATTGTTTAGTGCGTCTTAGTTCACCATAAAAGGACTGTTTGTTGCTTAGCTTAGCTTTTATAGCTTATAAAATACATAGGCACCTAATTGCCTTTAAGATTTCTCAATAATATAATATATAAGTGCCACTAAATCAACGCGACGTAATGTTGATTTAATTTATAGATGTTTCTAGCCTCTATGTAAAATGTCAATTATGAAATTCTTACATTTATTATACATTATTTTTCAAAGTTGTATATCTTAGATAATGAGAAAGGACTTTACTGCTATATTATGATGCCAAATATTCGATAAGGTTTCATGTTATCACATACTCGTATAAATGACAGGCTTTAGCAATGGGCGGGGCTTACTAGTTGATATGCCATGAGCGACAAGGCGTGACTTTACTGTTTATCAATATTGCGTAAACTGATAAGCTAAACAAAATTTAAAGAGCTAAATTAAAATATATACTTTATGTCTCCGGTCAGGTACTAGGTATATCTGAAGGGATATGCTTGTATAACACATTTCATGGAAGGCTATTAATCACTATAAAAAAGTTGGTTCTTTCTTCTTCATGTAGATACATTCTTTTAGAAGATCCAATAACAAATTCTTCACTCAAATACGCACACAAATCGAAACCAATAGGTATCAAAATCCTATTAATACATATTATAAATGTGAAAGTTTGTATGGATGTTTGTTACTCTTTCACGCAAAAACTACTGAACCGATTACAATGAATTTTAGCACACATATAGAGGGTAACTTGGATTAACACATAGGATAGGTTTTATCCCGGAAATCCCACGGGAATGGGAACTATGCGGGTTTATCTTTGAAAATGCGGGCGAAGCCGCGGGCGGAAAGCTAGTATCTAATATAATAAATTATACACTGTTAATATTTCCGACCTTTTAATCAACGGGAAAAGTTTCTGTATTGATAAGTGCGGATTTAGTCGTGTCATTAATGTGTTAAGTACATTTTTAATATCAGTTATGCACTTTTATAATGATAAATAACTCAACACAGCAATTGCATTAACTTCCACATCAAGTATCTTATCTTCATACGTGTTTAACGTAATCACTTTTTATCTTATTGTTATTTACATGATCTAAAATTTTGTATTGATTTATGTATTGGATAATTTATTCAAATAAAACAGTTTATGACGTCATTTATAAATTCATGTGTATTATTCATGAAATACATACACTTATTCAGAAAAATATATCCATACTAATATTATAAATGCGAAAGTAACTCTGTCTGTCTGTCTGTTACTCAATCACGCCTTAACTACTGAACCAATTTGCATGAAATTTGGTATAGAGATATTTTGATACCCGAGAAAGGACATAGGCTACTTTTTTTACCCCGGGACATAGGATAGGTTTTATCCCGGAAATCCCACGGGAATGGGAACTATGCGGGTTTTTCTTTGACTGCGCGGGCGAAGCCGCGGGCGGAAAACTAAGTAGTATCTAATAAATGACATAAAAATAAATTCAACTGACTACAATTATGATAACGGTACCATATAAAAGTAACCAATACATGTGCATTCGTTAAAAATCTTATCGGATAGAATGACTTGCAAATAAAATAATTAATTACAATATTTACAAAGAACTATAATATACATATTCATACAATTAAATGCTTATTACCTTTTGTATACTCGGTGGAGTAGCAGAGGCTGGTGAAGTGGCTGACGAGCCATTGGACATGGATGAGTTAGAGTCATTCCCGCTTATGCTCTGCAATTAGAAGAAGAAACAAATTTTAAATAAATCAGTAAAAGGGGGAAGACCTGTCTTATTTTATGATGAGAGTGTAATTATTTTTAGTGAAACTTATTATTGAGTATTTACTATTCTCTAAATTAGTGTATCTCTATAGAAACAATAACGAATTTACAAAAACACTGTAAAATACATTCAATTAATGTTTTGCGAGCTGTGACTACAAAACATTCTGCTCACGTAGGATTAAATTATAAAAGGCAGCGGCACTTAATGAAAATAGTAACAAATCCCACTGCCCATTATGCAAAATGTGTCACATCAGATAAATAAGTAATCATTCCTTTGTCTATTGTCATTTCACGCTCTGAATTCACCGTACGTATTATAATCAGCGCTTCATTCATGAACGCAGCGATAATCCTGTGTACATGAACGTAGGTATTTATATGATTTGTAAATACTGATAACTGGATGGGAGATCGGCGCCACGAGGTCTGATGCAGTTCCCCGCGGGTTCACGACCGGTAACGACTGCTTATCCAATGTTGTGGATCCGTCACGTGGCGTTACGTGGCATCCGATACTTGGCAAGGAATCAACTTATTTTGCATGCGGTCGAGCGTTCCACTTGCAACCTAAATGCTGCAGGATAGGCTTTGCATTCTGATCGATTTGCGATCTAAACGTGCGACGCTAGGACTCAAAGCTGCAGCTGTGTCCTAGCGAGCGAATATTTATTATGTTAAGGATTGTGACTGTGCGGACGATTTGCCAAGAAATGCTCCAATAAATTGTTCGAATTATCTGTACGTTTATTTTAGAGTTATGTTAGGTACTATTTAAAGAAGAAAATGTAATCATTTTAAATAACTGTAAGTAGGTATGTTACATTCTGTTGAATGAAATTAACAAAAACAACATTTGAGAATAGAGTAGTACAGTTATTTCCGGTAGGAATACTGAATAACGTCACAATTAGGTACGTATTGTTTTGTACCTACAACTATTAGCGTACGTACCTATACTTACTATGATACAAATGACATTAAACACAATACAGGTAGTGTATTTATTGCCTTTCAATAAATAATAATCGAATTATACAACAATAATGATTCCTAATCTAGCACTTTATCTAAGTGTAGGTGTTTGTTCAATTTAAAGCACTTAACTAGGTATTCTAAGAACTTATATTCAGGGTCAACTACACTGGTCATCAAAAAAATCGACCCACCTACACTATGTTTGCTATTTATCGATTATTTCACAAATAAGTCGTCTTATATTGTTGTATTTTGTTGTAAGGGTCTGATAACATGCTAATCATTATGTTTGTCGTAAAATTTACTGCACTTAATGATTCTTAACAAATTTTTATACAGAAATACTGTACAGTGTTGATTTGACGGTTTACGGCGGGACAAATTATGCCCGTGTTCCCAGTTCAAAAATGACTTTTTTCGGGATCTCTTATTCATAACGTTAAGTTTAATAATTGATGCTGTAGTTTTGATAAATTTTGTCTCAAAATAATGGATACTACTGTAGCTGAGGGGGCCCAAACTGTGGTTCTACTAAAACAGGGGTTATGTCAACTTGCTGTGGCTAAAAACTAAAATCTGAGCTGTTTTGCAGTTCGATGAGTTTACCAAAGGTTTCTAGAGACTGGGCAGTATCGATGAAAATATTGATCTGCAAGAAATAGGGCGGCACCTCAAAGGGACGACCCCTAGATAATGAAATCAACTCTACAAAATCGACATCTGTCTGGTGTAGATCTCTATTGACGCCTGCGTGAAGATAAGGAGGTGGGTATAAATGACAGAACTGTTAGAAGAAGACTTAAGGAGTAGAACCTAAGACCACACAAGCCAGAAACATGGCCACAATCAGCCACAGCTCATCGACAAACCAGACTTCAATTGACTCGAAATCACGTAAACTGGACTATAGGCCAATGGGAGTCAGTACTTTTGAGTGACAAGATGCAAATGACTTTATATGGTGCTGATAGACGTCTTTATGTCATGCGATGACCAGATGAACGATTTGTTCAGTGCTAGGTAGGAGAAACGGTCCATTATGATGGAGGCTCTGTAAAGTTCTAGAGTGGCATTTCTTTGACAAGACGCACGGAGCTTGACGATAAAAAGATGCTCATTAAATGCTGTTCAATACATTACCAAGGTTTTGGACTATCATGTGGTGTAATATGCCGGCTGTATCTGCAAAAACTTTGAGTCTATGCATGATAATGCTCGGAAACACGTAGAGCGAATCGTGATCCAGTATTTAGAAGAGGTCCGCATTACAGTTACACTCTGGTTAGCAAAAAGTCTTGATTTGAAACCTACAGAGCACATGTGGGACAATTAAAAAATAAAGCTTAGAGCTCGTAATTCAGCCCCTACAACAATAGGAGACCTGGAAACCGCCATGAGGGAAGAATGATAACGAATTCCTCTAGAGACCATCAAAATCTTGATTATTTCTTTAAAATGGTGAACGTAGGCTATCATTCCAGAAAGAAGAGAAAGTACTGAGTATAAATTCGAAGGAAACGTGATCATAAGTTTCATGATTACAAAATAAACTGCATTTGAAATTAAATAAAGAAAAAGCTGAAAATTGAGGATTTTGAACTTTATTCGAAATTGACATTTTTTTTTATTATGTTAATGATTTTATGTGTTTATATTCGTGTAAATATGCATGTTTAATTAATCGGTTCAGTTTCCAAACAATTTATTTCTTTAGTTTGTGAGAAAACCGCAATTTTCCGTAAAAATGCAGGTGGGTCGATTTTTTTGATGACCAGTGTATAAGATACGAAGTATCGTAAAAGCTACTGAAATAAGCCGTGACCAACGTTCATGATTTTATAAAGCTTACAAAATATTTAAACATCCTGTTCACAATAGACCATAATTTTAACATTAAATTTACTCTACTATGCTCTATTAGTTCAAATTTGTAATCAGACGTAATAACATATTATTCTTGCAGAAACTATAATTTTGTCAGATTAAATTAACGATATACTTAGTTAATTGTACTAAAAATAAAGAACTCACCTTAAAGTTTGAATTCTTGTCGTAATTATACTGGTCTAAGGGGTTCGTCATGGTTATGACGTCATTCACGATTTCCGGGGTCCGTAAGGTTGTGGTGCCCGCATTCTCTGCCGCCAGGAGGTTAATCATTGCAGCGTTCAGGTTAACGCTGAGGAAGGCACCAGGTTCCCCGTCGGTGCCGACGGCAGCCGTCGGCGACGGAGACGTGTCTTCACATTTGATTGTCGGCACGGCTGAGCTCATGCTCGACGAATTCATTATATCCTTGTAGGGAGCCAGCTTCGCTTCTTTTTGGTCACGTTTCACACTAAAACTATCAATACTAGTCTATATCACGGATACACTAACACTAAGTTAACACTAAATATCACTGATCGTGGTAAACTGGTTCCCGATGGCACTTTAGTCTTACAAATAGAAGTCTTCACGGGTTATGGTAACGTTGGTAACGTTTCGTGATCTGGAAAGAAAGAAAATTACGATTAATACATTAAATACATATATCAAAGGAATTGAAATAATAATAATTATTATCAAATATTGTATTACAATTTACAAACTATGGAGATTATAAAGGTTTTTTAATTGTCGCCCAAGTATTGCGACCTCATAGCCAGGATGCTTCTCCAATAAAAAACATTTTACTGGCATCAATTGTATGCTAGCCATAAAATTAAAACTAGCGCTTTTTACGACGTATTTAAAACTCTTCCGCGAGGCGTATCATCTCGCCTATTGTTCGGCCGTCGCGCTGCGCAAGCTGTATAGGTAGATGTATGGTGGCAAGGACAGATGTGGATGAAGTGATTAACTGATATGATACTGGACACTGGTGTTAGCATATTCAGCATTATGTGGAAATTAGGGTATCTTTGTACAACAAGAACACGGCCGCAGCGTGACCGAAAACACGATTCGTAGATACGATTGAAACGGGAGCTAAATGCTTTGGTTCCATATTTAGATATGCTCGAAAGCACTGTTGGGCACCTTGACCCAGCCAGAACGGCTATCTGTATATCTCTCATATCTGTCACGTAAATACAATAAAGCAGACTCGGCGTAACCTAGATGCGAATATCGTTTTGCTTATTCCGTTGGCTGAGAGAAAATGTGCCAAGACGACCGTACACAGCGATACATCCTTTTAACGTACACGATTTCAAGGCAGGCGACAAGCAATTGTTTTCGAAAGGAACCTCTAAAAGTGAATATCCTTATATAATCACATCTCAGCTTAAAGTTTTTACTTCCATTTAGCACGCTTTACTAAAAGCATATATTAAGCTGTCATTATAATAGAAAATTATTCGCTATTAAACGCTAAACATGTTTCCAGATAAGTCGTTACAGCAAAAACTTGTATGGGTACACAAAAAACTGAGGACACTAATGCACGTTTTACGCAATGTCGACCGTCGTTTCCATCAGTAGCCAATCTAACCAGTTAGTTATTTGGCGAGTAAACGTAACATCTGTGCAAATACATCGCACTCTCATCAAAGATTTTATACCTCCAAATTAAACATTTCAGCGGATTGGGGAAAGCAGCAAGACTTTACGATTGTTGCAGCTGTGCATAAAATATGTTAATTTATAGAGCGCTGTTTAAATGTCACAAAAGTACATTCGCGTAGGTCGTCCCGCACATGATTGTCGGCCATATAATATGCAAACACAGGCAGTAGGACGTCCGTATCCCAAAAAGGAAAATGAAAAATAAATGTATCCGGCCGATAGCGCGTGGGCCACAGATTAGTTCTCCACAAATATATTATGTTTACTTTATCCGATTGCTTTTCTTTATGGCTCGAGGCCATTATGGGAGTAATTTCTCTAAACTTGCAGATTATAATATCTTTTATTGCGCACACCGAGATAAGAACTGCGTATAAAGGTACTTGTCGGCAGCGATTTGCAATATTTTGTTCCTCGCTTTTTCTTTTTGTATGGGAATGTAAAGGACGGAAGGTTCATTACCCCGGGGTCTTTACGAGGGGTGAAATATGTAATTTCTAAAACGACATAAGGGGCATTCGAAGGAAGGTCGCCCTGTCTCTGTCCTCGAGTCTCGTTACGAGAAATGGGTAACCTAGTTTCGGGCGCACCCACTCTGATATATACTTACGATTTAACATATCATGTCAATTAAATTGTATTAGTTTTATTGTGCTGTTAGAAAGCTGTTTTATTTCATAGAAATACTGTGCAATAGCTAATGAATAACATCATTAGCTATTGCACAGAAGGAATTTCAACTAAAAAAACTACAATACTAGTGACAGTACTAAGGTATAGTCACCAACATAAAGTTCATATTAAATGTATGTATTACGAGCAAGTTCATATAACGGCAGCTATTATCTGATTATTAATATCAAGGTAATGAATATAAGCAACAATGAAACCCAATCTGGCGCCAATCTGCGGATAAAGGTTGGCTCAATAGGCTTTTATGTAATGAACATATGAACAGAACCAATATAGCGGTTTCACTATAAAGTCAGTTGGTATTAATTTCATCTAGTTGTTTGCAGGTACTGAATCAATTTGGTTTGGTGGAAAATTATAACTATAAATCGTTAATTCATCTTTTATTTTTAAATAGTTTAATTCCTAAGGCATATATCTACCTAATTTTTCAACTCTACAAAGGCTCTACAAGTCTACAAGGTCTCAAGAAGACCATTGATAATATGAATATACCTACGAGTATATTATTATGTACCCTATATTTTATTTAGTTAACTCGTGCTATATTTAGTTAAATAACCTCAAGCAGTCGATTTTTATAAATTGTTAAATTATTCAATAATCTACCAATACCTTAATAAATTGATGTCGTACTTATGATTTGATATAATATAAAAACCTGTAAAGTGGATTGTGAAGTTGTTTATTTATTCTATAAGACCATCAAATAAATTATGTTTCAAACGATCGGAAATAATTTATTATCGTTTCGAAATGTAGCTCACTACTTTTTTATTTTTGACAACTGCTCTTCGTGATTTTGAAATTCGACTAAATCCTACGCATAATTTTTAATCGTAAGCAGTTGCTTTTTATTACAAACACTGGGAGATAGGTAACATAAAGGAAAAACAAAACTTATTGACGTTAATACTAATAAACACCAGTAAGTTGAAAAACTGATAAAAATTTATTGCTACCGCAATTTTTTATTGAATAAATCTGTTTAAAATATTTTAAATAATTATTTATTTAACGAAATCAAAATTTCTATGGTAAATAAAATTGTCATGTTTTCCATAAGAATCTATTATGCATAACCATAAGAATATATTATGCATGGACGTATAAAAAAAGACGGACGGTATATCGCATATACATTGAGTGAAGCCTAGTAATGGCGGCGAAACATCCATGTGTGTGTGCCATGTTGCCATGGCAACAGCTGTCCTGATGAAAATGGCGGCTGTATTTTTTTTCTATAAATTTTGCCGTAATAATTTTGTCATTAAAACATAAAAGAAATAACTTGCTTCCCTGTGGAATGTAATCCCTTGTGTTTTGTTATTTAAAATTGTACTGTTGCGGCACCATTTAACCACACAAGACGGCATTTTAAATATTTTTTGTGAAACAGTGACGCAGTTTATCAGTCGGTAGTTCACGACGTAATGGCGGCCGACTAGCTTACTATGGTGAGAGTGTGTGCGTGTTTATTGTCTTTACACGATCGCTAGCTTACTATGGTGGCTTCACGTTGTTTGTTCGTAATACGGTGTCCGTCTTTTTTTATACGTCCATGATATTATGTATATTAACTTAATTAAATGTCGTATCAAAATAAATGTATTTAAATGTGTGTCTTTAATTAATTATTATAACACTCTAATTTCCATAAAACGGATGTCCAGTTTTTATGTAAAAAAGTACGATTTAAAACATACTGACCTACGTTTTATAGCGGCTAAATCTAAAGAACATGATTCTTAATATTTATTCCATGCTATTAAGGTCAATGACATTAACGTTGGTAAGATATAAAATTGTTTCACATCCGTTTTAGAATTACTGTCAAAAATCTTATCTTTCCATAATTCTGGCATAAGAGAATGTGACGAATAAAGAAAAAAAAAACAAATTTAGAGTCAGAGACAATTTGAAGTTTTGGAGAGCTTTTGATTTAGGGTCAATGTTTCACGTTCTCAGTAAAAGCTTTGTGATGAGTATAGTAGGTATCGGTCTTTTTATATCACTTAAAAGTTAAAAATTAAGAGAAGTAGTTAGAATATTCATTACTAACTAGGTAGGTACCTGTTGAAGGAAAATTGTAGAGTTTTATATACCTAGATCTCAGTTATCAGTCCCTAATATAAATATTTCGCTTAAAAATACGAAATTACTTTAAGAACAGCGCCATTTGCGAATTTAAAGATTCATTCGCAACCAAAAGAAACGTTGAATAACTTCAAAAAAAGGTTAAGTCATTTTGAACGTAGCAACAGAAGCGCGCGTGTCCTTGACACTCGGCGGCGGACAAAAACTCTATCGGCCGCAAATTTTCGGCGCGTCGGTGGGTGTGTTCCAATGTTCTCAAACACGCACACAGCGAATACACCATAGAGTATAGAGTGGTGTTCTTTTTTTTAATATGTTTTTTAATCAGTTACTTACAAATTTTCTTTTGGGATATCGAATTTAGGACTTATTTAAACAATTCAATAATTTAAATGTATTGATAGTTTTTTGTTATATTGATTTACAGATCAAATATGGTGTATGATTATCGGAAAACCTTAAGCATTTTACCTAACTAGATATAAATAAAAGAAGCACCCTAAAAACCCATCTTATATAATTAAGCATTTTATGATGTACTTCAACTTGACCTAAATCAAAGTACATGTTCCATTTTATGAGCACGTTAATGCTTTTAGTTATTATGGTGTAGGTATTTGTTACTTGCAATAATGAAAAAGCTATTTAGTCTATTAGCTATACAAATGTCTTACGTAGGCGGTTTGTGTTATTTCGGTTTTTCTAAATATATTTGAGTGTGTTTATAACATTTTCCCTATTATAATATTAGTTCGTAATTTGTTTATATTAAATAGTCTAGGTCTACAACTACAAATGAGTCCTTTCCATTCGGTATTACATAACTTGTTACGAAACGTGGAAAATATTAAACATAATAAATTGTGTTGGACAGTCTAAATGTTATTAAATCTGTCGGCCATAATTCGGCGCCATGCTATACCTACTCACACGTATTATATACGCGTAAAAGGAACAAAGGAAGTTTGGCAACGTATTGTTCACTCAGTCAAGTTGTAGACGAAAAATTTGCATTGCATATGTTCGATTTTGACGCCCACGTTTTGACTCAAAAAGAACATCGATAGCTCTGCCTTTTTTAAAACTTGATTTTTGATTGAAGCCAGCAGCTGGCGCGTGTATTCGTTTTATTCTTCTATTATTAATTGAATTATTTTTTTATTCTTCCTCAATTAAGGTTTTGAAACTGTTCAAAATTGTTTTGTGCATAGAAATATACTCGCAAAGTTGGTTATTTTAAAAGTTAAGGAAGTAAAAATTACTTTTTAAATACAAAAATAATAAAACCTTCGCAACAGGACGAATCACGGATTAGCAGTTAAACTGTGAGTTAAACGTACGATAGAGGTTCAAATTGCTGACATGTGTTTATAAACATCAATCACTCTCAATTCTATGGATACGGTTTAATAAATACACAACCTTCACCGATTTTATATCTTTACTATTAATATTAAATTAATGCACGTCTTGTAGTCACGATTGACGTGTCTGACTTAAACTGAACATAAATCAAATGCATAATTTTGTGCCCATTTGATGGTATTGCACATTGTTATTATCTGTGCTTATTATTGGAAATGTATGCTAATAGTTTGTGACTTTAAATTCTAAAATCAGAAATAGTTAATACGTGCATGTTAAACCAAATCATTCTAAAATATTGCGTTGCTAAGGAAGAACCTAATACTTAAAAGTTAAAACAATAATGTTAGAGTTATAAAAAAAATTACATATTTTTCTTATCATATTCTTCCGTAAATTAAAGCACTCTAAGAAGATAGAGCTTTTCCTGTAAAAAAAATATAATGTATTTTTAATGAGAAGCCTATTTTTTCTCACGACATGATTTTAAATTGAATAAATAAAATGGTAATGCTATAATTCCTATTCAATGTGTATTCAGAACATTAATGTATGTGTGAAGTAAATTTAATATGAAACATTATTATTTACATTTACGAGAATATTATTATTAAACACAGTTTAACTGAAGCCATTTTCCGTGTTTCGTATTCATGAACAATGTCAAGGACAACGCGTCATGTAAGTAATTTCCATGCAATTTAACATTATTGTAATTTTAACTTTTCATTTCAGTTCTCTTTAATTTTGCATTATGAATTTCTTTGAAACGTTACCTCGCTTGAATATAATAATTTTAAACATTATACGTGTGATTTATGAAAAATAAATATAACTATTACCTATGTCCTACGTTAGTAGGTAGGTAGGTATATGTATAAGGAAATTCTCTGGTTTTTCCAAGAGAGAAACAATGTTTATCTCATTATCTTTTCTGAACGTCATTTAAATATGTAAATTTAAACGTGTTGTCGAAAAACTTCAGCAATAGGTATAATATTTAAATTACAATTTCGAATGCAGTTAATAGGTATTAATAAAGATAATATTTACCTATCTGCTGTTTTCATAAATTATAAAAAAGTCAATATTAATTGATACAGCATTACTCACTTCGTTTACAACAACTTGACCACTAAAATTCATTGAAATTCTAAACCACTAAACCAAAATAGAGGTAGGTAATTTAGAAAAAAACCCCAACCCATATAGTAACACGGAAAACTCAAGTATTGATCGTGTAGTTGCAATTTGTCGCCGACCTCGAACATTTTACTACAGGAAACTAATAAAATGATAATACCTGCAGATTCACAAAGAGCCGGTATAATTACTGAACGGTATTATGAAGAGTAGCTTTGTTTGGCCTTCGTTGTCTGAATCGCATCTAGGGAGGTGTGTACGGTATGGAAAAGCTTTTGATTGGCGTCATGTTTATGTCTAGATGCTTTTTTAAAAGAGTTGTAGTTTGATAATGTACCTATATCGGTTTTAGTGTAACGATTTTATTCCGTGTCTTTCAACCTTGCAGGACAATGTGTCCAGCGCTCAATTGAATAGTGGTCTGGGAAATCAGATGGAAGACTTTACTTTTTACTATTAGGGGTTTGAATAATTTGAAGGAGTAAATCACATAAGTATGATATTCTACATTATACGTAAATGAATTAGTTGGCATAAAATATCAGTTTATTGATTGAGTGTGGGACTCTCCTGAAATGAAAATATAACCTACCGCTATCGCAATACTGGATAAAGTAAGGTTTATCTGTTATAAGTATACTTAATTCTCTAACAAAATAAATATTACCTTATTATTCCAATAGAGACATATTTAACTTTACATGTTGATGTTCAATATTTCTCTTTAGCTATAACTATTCAAATATGAAATAATGTTTAATAATAAAGAAAATGTGTTTCATTATACCCTTTTCCTCAATTGCTTTACAATGGGGTAAGTACTCGCTAATTATAGGATAAATATTCTTGGTTTAACATATTTTTTGGGAACGTTGTTTTCCCCAAAATATACAATTTCCTTTAGTATTAAGTGTCAGAATAAGGATAACACGAATATTGTAAATATTTCTGAAGAGTCTTTTTATCTGTTCCATGTAATATTTTTTTATTCACCGTAAGATTAAAAGATTCAGAGATACAGTTAGATAATTTGTAAACATCTGAAAACCAGCCGTGCGGTCTGACAAGGCTGTTTAAATTAGTTTTATGATTAATTTTAGTTTCATTACTCATATTTTTCATTACTGCATGTGAATTAATGAGAATTTTACACAGAACTTTCCGATTTATTGCACGACTTCTAATTACTTAGTATTTTTTTTTAATTTGCATACTCACGAAGGCTTTTATTTTGCAGTATTTTGCATAGTTTAAAAAGGTTTAGATTGTATATTAACTTTTGATCAAGATGTGTTACAAGTGTGTCCCTTAGACACATAAAACTGAAAGAATAGAATAAATTCGATTGCTCTGGCGGGTCACGACTCACGAGTGGCTGAATTGGTCAGGCATCCGCCCCGGAATGGCGCGAAAGGATGCGGGTTCGAGTCCCGCCTCGTGATCGAATTTTTTCTATTCTTTATAAAATACAAAAATAGTATCTTCGAAAATTAATTGGTTTTATATCATTATTCATTAGTTCAAAGTAAACAACATACTTACAAGGAGTTTTTTACGGAAAGTTTTGTAATGTATATGTAGGATAAATAAACTTTAAATTGGAACACATGATATTGAAGATGCAGTAACACAAAGCAATACAAACATTACATTATGCATGTATGAAACCGCGATACGCCACCAGTTTTACACAAATCTATTGTTGTTCGAGCAACGGAACCACACTGTAGCCTTGGATTTATTTAAGCTAAGACATCCGAACGCTATAATAATGGGAAAAAATCGAGTTGTGAGTTTTTATGTTACAATTATTGTTACAATGGCGTCTGAGTGTTGCATTCGTGAGATTTTTTAGTAGTTATTTCACAATTGGGGAAATATTTCATTGGCATTAATATAAATTGTGCGGCATTTAATTGGAAATATTTTAAATAATTTATTGACTCTAGCTCTTCGTCAGTTTTTCCTGCATGAACTTTACGTTATCATTTGGTAAACGCGATATAAGCTTTCATAAGCCTTTTCGCCAAAATAAATTATTTTCAGAAGTACTTATATCTCTATCTGCATTGCAGATTGCAGATTCTGCAACTCCATAATAATGAAATATGAAATTCGTGATTCCGTATTCGGTATAAAATATAATTTAATGTTAGGTATATTATGTAAAAACATTTTTCACAACATTGAACCAAATCAAGTTATTAACATAGCTAAAATTACCTATCGTCTGGTTTGTTGAAATTGTAATAATTTATTGCATACCAAAAATTCTTATACCAATGGAATGAAAACTTTAAATCCTTTTATATAAAAATTTAAATTATGAGTCTGAACTTTGACCGACATTTTAATGCCATTTCTCGTATTTGTGTTATAAAACCGAATGTAAAATGCTGCAAACATAAAACATGGATTAGTTGAATATCTTAATCAAAATTTGTACATAAGTATTATTATTGAATGTGCATAAGCAAGACAGAATAAAATATAGGTAATAGTTACACAAAAAATAACATTCCAACATCTAAACATATTGCATTTAGAAAACAAAAAATAAAGATGGTATAAAAAGTTGCTAAATCTCATTTGTATGTTTTTATGTTAAATCGAACGATAAATAACTTAAATTTACGAAGGTTACAAAGAACATTAAGAAAAATATCATAGGAAATAAAGTAATCATTTTATTAATAAATAATAAAATGCTATCGTGTAGGCTTTAAAATATAATGGGCGTTGATGAATGTTTGTGTTCGCGACCACACAAGCGAGTTAAAATTAAATAATCGAAGCAGTTGTAACCATGAAACTTCGATTATAATTATGGTAGAATGGATGGTCCATTCAAGTCAATGTAAGTATTTTTATGTCTTAATTATCTTTAATAGTACAAACAACCTACGTATGTTTTTTGCGGTATACGAGTATAATGTATATATCTACAATATTATTAACCTACAGATAGAATGTCTTCTCCAATCAATTTCGACGTGTTTAAAGGTTTTTTTACGACTTTTTTCAAAAAAGGTTTTCTTTTTGAGACATAATATTTCAAATAAGTAGTTAGGTATTTTTTATAAAGAAAAAAATGATAAAAATACGTAGGTATTCAGCTGAACAATACGCCATTGTGGCCATATCTTCCATAATGAATTCATCTTTTTTGTAGCATGTTACAATTAATATCTCTATTTGAATAGTGGAGATCCGGTTCGAAGGAATACATCATAATAACAACATACACATCTAATGATGTAATACAGTAAATCTCATCTGTGGAGCGACGTGATGTGCATTTCGATCTAATCCTTTAATTATACTATTTATTTTTATTCGAGAGGTAGGTGGATTTATTTTTAATTCAAGTCAAGTTTGATTTCAACGCAATTTTATTATCCAATATTCATATGATAAACGTTGCCTAGTAGAGATCTTCCACTACCCACACATGAGGTCGAATTTTCATCTTATAGTTGTTAAAACTTTTAAAACAGAAACCTGTATTGACAACAACAATTTTATAAATTAGGTATGTGTTATACAATTATTGCATTTCATTTTCATTTCCTTCACACATGTATTAATTGTTGTGTTATTTCAGAATTAAGATCAGCGGCCATTGATACTGATAAGTTCCGTTTCAAGGAATACCGCACAAATACTAGAATACAATAGAACTTCTTAACCACAAACCCGTTCCATTAACACTAAGCCGTTTACAAGGTGAGGTCATGCCCCGAAAATAGCTTCATATTTATAAAGTTTTAGTGTCATAAAAGCTAATAAAGAATTTAAATGAAAGGAAGTAAGTTTGCGTTTGAAAACTTTCGCGATTTCGCCCGTGGGCGGGTACAGGTTTGATGCCCCTTATCAAACCTTTATATGAAATAATGTGTACTGGTAGGTGATAAAAATGTAAACGAAAAAATTATTTGGCAGCTATTGAGCATTATGAATATAAAATTCGAAATTTAAAATTTGAAAAGTGTCAAAACGTTCGAAAATTAAAAGATTTGCCCCTTAGGATAAATGTGTGGAAATAAACCCTTTAAATACAACGTGTTCAAATTATCGTATCGAATAAATAACTTTCTCCTTTACAAAAGCAAGATGCAATTTTAAAAGCAAAACATCTGCATAACATTATGTTAAGAGGGCATGTCGCGATACGATATTTTCGTATTCGGGTAATGTAAATATTGCTATAGCATGCGTATGATTTATGATTATTTAACAAGTCTTGTTTACCATGTCGATCGTTTCAACATTTTCAATACTTATATTTGAACACGGATCCGTAGCAATTGAGAAAAGCTTCTGTAGTGGTTAAGTTCACACATTTGTTTGTTTTGTTGATTGCGTAAATGTGTGATTATGATTTCCAAATACTTTGGTAGTTTGGTAGTTAAAAGTTGTCAAAGGAAATTATTTGAATCTGTGGGGCTCTACTAAAGAGCTTTGAGACAGAGCTTCGAATAGAAGATACTTTTTATAATAACATCCAAGAAATTGAATAATATCTACCTCTTCTTCGTTAATGCTACACAATTACACAATCATATATTTGGAAAAATAGATATACATTAGTTCTGTTTAGTAATCTATGGTTAGCTGCGTAGTTGTTGACATAAATTTGACATTTCCATATTAATTCATTCGGAGACGACGATTTATTCTTCCGATGTCAATGATTATCACAAATGATTTCATTATTATTATTGCTTGAACAATTTCCGTGCCTAGTGACCTATATTGTTTATTCCCCAATCTTCGCGCCCACACGCTCATCTAAAGAGCTCTTCAATGTCAATGCTTAAGATCAATTGAGATTTAAACATAATTTTTTAATGTTATATTACGTCAACTAATGTGTAATATGAGCTTTAAGAAAATATTTTGGAATGTTGTTTGATATTTAGTTTAAATAGCCTTTGCTGTCAATGTTTGAAAAATGCGCAATTTATTTATTTACCTAAACAAATGAATATTTATTGTTCACCCAAGCTATTAGAGATCTTAATTCCAACACAAATTAGCCTCGACTTAATTATTGTAATACTAATAATATCAGATCATAAAAAATATACAAATCTGGTATCACAATTGAAAACCAATTTTCACAGAGCAATACTTGATCAGCTTGCGTAGATAAAAATATGATACGCATAATATCATTGCTTTCTAAGTAGCTACAAATTAATCTAATAGGGTAAGTCCGGGGTAGTTGGCCATAGTTTTTTCTAAGCTCTGTCAGAAATGAAATACTTTTGTTTTTGTAATTGTATTTACTTTTTATTAAACTTTAAAGATTAAACTATGATATTCTAAACATAAAAGTAACAATTTCTAATAAAAACACCTTATTTATTTAAGTTTTTTAAAAAACACAATTGGCCATCTCTCCCGAGGTGTCCGGGTGTGATGGCCATGGCACTAGAGTTAAGATGGCCATAACTCAATTGTAGGCTTACGATTACTTTTTAGTCCCATTTTTTTAATTTTAAGTCTTTTAAGTCTTCTCCAAATGAAGTAGGTCCCATTGGTGCTTTCTTGACATTATTTTTGGAGTGAAACCTCTTAAAGCGCGTTGAGCTTAAATTTCAAGGTCGCGTCAAGACAATACTGTCACGTCATAGAGTAAGGCGACGATTTTGGTATCTTTGAATTTTGTCAAAAAACTTTCACTTCTGACACGTGTGCTCGGCACACACGCTCTTTTTGTTTTTATTTTTCATTCTAATGTTCTTTTGGTATTTGGTACTGGAGCCCTGCCGCGCGTACGGATAAGCTATCATTACAGCATTAATAGCTGCTTTTACCGATTCTTCCGACCTCTCACAGCCACTGCCTCTCTCTTATTTATTAGGCATCTAAAATAAATATAAAAATAAATCAATTATTTTTACAAAACATAATTTTTATATTATGTAACTATGGCCATCATATACCGACTAGAATTGGCCATCTGTCCTTATATTCCGGGAGAAATGGCCACATCAAAAACTAAAACAAGTAATGACATGAAACAAATAATTTTGAGGTTATAACGTAGCACTGTTCGTATACTTTACAATAAATTCAAATATCACAATTATTTTTAGAAACTAACACCACAGTTATGAAAAACAGTTGACATCTAAAAAATATTCAAGCCATTCGAATCAAAAAACAAAGGATTTACTTACTTTTTCTTTGTTTTTCGATTAATTTTTTGCCGTACCTTTGCCCTCACGCACGACGCGCATCGAACTAAGTGCTAAATAATGACCCCTAGTGAACGAATCCCTGAAATATTTCAATAGGCCATCTCTCCTGTATGGCCATCTACCCCGGAATTACCCTAACTGATTAAAATTTTACAGCCCAGTGACCTCGTAGGAACTGGGCTAGTCTGATCGAGGCTTAACTTTACGAGCACACGTCTCCACTTGGCTCAATAAGGATTTATGGCCCCACAAACCCGTATTAAGTTTCATACCCTCTTGGAACGTAATCTGCCCTGTAATGGACTATTACATGTTAACGGAATACTGAAATACTGATTGATTTAGTTTAGTTTATGGTTTTTAAATGTTTTCTTGTAACCATTCCTTATGTTGACAATATGCACATAAGTGGAGGTTACGTGATGCTTAGCCACAATAGGATAAAGCCTCAATCATAGTTAGTACTCTATTATTCTCTAGTCTCAAGTCTTAAGGTTAAAATAACACAATATCAAACAAACTAATAATTAGGTATACCTTAATGTGATGATCATCCTAGAGTAGACAAAGGACAAAACACGATTGTAAATACATTAAACTTCACACCAAACATAATAATCTGCTCATAAACCTTTAACAACATAAACAAGGTTGATAAAAATATGTCGATGAGTTGGATACATTGTAGTAAGTACAATGTATCCAACTCATCCTGTACTGTGTTCTGTTCGATCCGAGAACTCCGCGATACCTAAAAGAGAGATTTGAGTTCCTGGTATCTAACGTTAATCCGACGCGTTCCTCTAATAAGCATCGTCTAGCAATGCCACCGCATGTCAACCACGTTTACAACTCTTCGTTCACTGTGCGTGCCATTAAACTTTGGAATGATTTACCGTTAGACATAAGAGCAGCTCAATCTCTTTCTACGTTCAAAAACTTACTGAAGCAATTTTATTTATCCAATTAGTTGGTAATAAATTTTTAGGTATTTTAATTTATTATTATTATTTTTATTTATTTATTTTTTTTTTCTTTTCTCTCTCTCTCTCTCTATTTAACTTAATTTAGGGTTAGTTGTGTCGGTGTGCGTTTTATATATTATGTATGTATATTTATATAAATGTATGTATGTATAGGTATATTAAAATTGTAATAGTTATGTATGTATCTATTTATTTTGTTATATTATGTATGTGTATGAGTATGTATATGTGTATGTATATGTATATGTAAAGCTGTATGCTTATATTAATATATGTATATATAATATATTTATATATTTTATTTATTTTTTTTTTTTCTGTTTTTAGTGCACCTTGCCCTGTTTTTTTATTACTCATGCACTGCGTCTCCTTGTCCACCAGGTTGTCTGGAAGAGATCGCTGTCTTAGCGATAAGACCGCCTGTTGTGCTCTTTGTTACTTATATATTATGTATCCTTATTTATACTTTACTCTGTGGTGCACAATAAAGAATTTTTGTTTGTTTGTTTGTTTGTAAGTAGGTTACTTTGATGTTATAGAGCAATAAAGCAACAATGTGTCAGTTCATTAGAAGTTAAAGTATTTCACGTAAAGAAACTTAAACAAGAGTAGGTTCTTCGGAACTTTTACTATCTTTCCTAAAACATAAAAGTCTAAACAACAAATAATCAAATCGTGCTTTTCAATGATGTTTAAAACTTTTATTAAATATGTCACTAAACATACCTAGGTATTGTCTATCTAAATATTGCATATTTTTACACAACAGTCATTGCGAAAGAAATAAAACTTCAAAGCCAAAATTGATACCCGTTAAATTCCACAGCATAAAGCAAATACTAGATAACTCATACAAAATTTTCATGAGCGCAAATTCGCATAATGGAAATCCATTATAACGCGCTAACCACAAGATACAAATTGTCGGAATCAATACCACTGGGTCACGAAATGGCTGTTTTGGGTCACGTTACCACCACTTTAGGGTAAAACTATAGAGATGGGTTTCTTTTGTGTTATAATGAAGTGATTTTTGCAATTCATCCTCCCGTTTTAATACCTTTCTTATAATTATGACGATTGTAAAAATCTAATTGTGAATTTTATAGTCACTTTTCCTTGTAATTCATACTTATTACAACGAAATTATACAATTAGTTTGTTATTCGAATTAGAATGCATGATGAATTCGGAATTTCTCTGTGACCCTCCAAAAAGGTGTGGTAAAAACTTGACATTAAATACACATTCTTCAGCATATGTGCATACTATTGGAGGTTATTACAATATTGTAATAAATATTATTGTGTTATTCAATTCTTAGCTAACAAATATCGAAGGTTACAATAACCTTGCTAGACAGATACTGATTAATGGGAATTAATTATACGAATAAATAACGTGGTGTTAAAAAATGCGTAATTCACTTCCCATGAGGCGTTAATAAATGGTTTTGTATATAGTGAAACCTTATAGCTCCCGAATGTCGCAGTAGATACTAATTAACTAAATATAAAGAATAACGAAATGACTGTTGAAAAATGATTTTAACCTAATATTGTTGAGCAATTCAATCTTGGTTTCTAAACAGCGATCGGGTTACAGAAATAAATTAATTGCTATCGGAGGTCGATGCTTTTGTTTCATAGTTTGGGGACGACATTTACCTACGTGTTTGTAGTTTATTTTTATAATTTGAAAGGGCTTGTTAACAGCTATTGTGCAAGATTATTTTAGTCTTAGAATTTTAGTATTGAACTTACTTAATATTATATTAAATTTTCATATATAGGTACCTGTTTTTTTTATTTTTGTCGGCAATTATGACGATGTATATTTATTCATCATCATATTTCCACGTTCAATAAGTTTGAATAAATAGGTGCTTAACCTACCTAGTACCTACCTAACCAAAATGAAGATATTTTAAATTCAATTGAATCTCCAATTAATTATTAAACATAATATAGTTGATGATAGAGCTTATTATTTGATTCCATTATCACCACTTTAATTTTAAAATGCATGCCGCCTAGCATCCGCTATGGCCTCCCATTTAGCCTTACAGATTACGCAATAGCCTAGGTGTTATTCTAGGTACATGCACGCAGCCTTAGCAGTGGTACTAGTGGGTCAGTGTTCATCCAGTGTGGGCGTGGCCTTGTTTCGCAAAGCGCGATCCTCATTGGCTGTTTGTGAATTGCCTTGCATTTCACTTCGCACTGCAGACTACTAAGCAGGATACTTACTGGATTTTCACATTTGACTCATAGTTTTCGACGCTTTTTCCTTGTTACAATTGAAGTGTACTTCTTTTTGATGTGAATACAGCGAACAAAGCAAACTATTATAAAGATACTACAATTTATGCTGGCTACCTACATATGAATAAATTGTAGTTTTAAATGGTACAGCTATTTGGTCGAATTAATTGATAAAGCTACCTACGAATATGACCATATTATGTGAAGTATTTGGACAAAAAATCAGTTTCATTACTCATTACAGTAAAATGTCATAGTAGGGTTCAAACAAAGAGCATTCATCAGCCGAAATAGAACGCAAATAAGTCTATAAAACTAATAGTTTTTCTTGTCAAAAGGAGCCATTAAAATTCCTAGCGGATGTTAAGAAATTGTCCGAACGATAACGCATTAAAATGTACAGTCCACATGTCCCACTAATAAAATGATGTCGTTTCTTTGATCGCCCACCATTTTTTAAACTCAACCTTTAATTTTATTCCAGCCCAAATTCACAGAAGCGTGTAAAATTCTTTTGTGTTGGACTATTGTTTACATTTGTGGATAATTTGAGTTGATAATCTTGACATTATCATACTAATTTATTGAATAACATTTTTTAGTATCTTCTTTCTAAATATGGTAAAGAAAAACATCAATTATCATCGTATTTTAAGGATGATAAGTGTTCTATGATCTTTGAATAAACACGTGTAACGCTTCAGTTTAAAAATAGCTAAAAGTTCTGATATTTATCGGCATGAATTACTTACAATATTGTTATGTAACGTACCTACTACATACGTAGGTAGTATATTATTATTCGTCTGTGCTACTACCTATTGCCAAGAGTAAAGAAGATACTTAGATACTATTTATCTGCCTATTTATCTATCTGATAGGTATAATGATTTCCGCAAAAAATATTATGTAAGTAAATTTTACATCTATTACGTGGTCTCTACCTCCAGTCACATTTTTTCGGGAAGCTCATTGGCACTGAATTTTGTAGTTAATACTTTATACTATACTATTATATAGGTAGGTATATCACCTAGGCTACAATTATTTTCACCTTCAAAATTATCATGGACTAAGCTGTTATCGACTGTTGTTTATATTATTAAATAAAGATAAAAAGAATTAGTGTGACAATCAATTAATCTATGTCATCTATTGATAGAGAACGAAAAATAAATACTTACCTATACCTGTTTGATAGTTGAACAAAACCGTTTAAATTTGCTTACACAATGGACAGTTAAGTTACAACTTGGGCTATCCATCACTTTGTTTACACTTAACCTACGCGTATATAAATTGTACAACAATGATGATATAACTTACCTGTTTGAACATTATAATTTATAGGTAGGTCAAGAAATATTAACTATTTTTTAATTTATATGCACAATTCTCAAATTATTAGTATTTATTGGTGTATACAAGATATCATTTATGATTATTTAAGGAACCCGAACGTTTTTCTGAATTTCAGTAGACTTTCTTTATATACCTGTTTTAGATAAAAATACCTGCTATACATAATTTTTTATGGATAAAACGAAGAATGAAAATGTAATTAAGTGTTTAATTGTCAGTGTATTCATGTATCGAAAAGTTAATAAATAATTTTGCTTATATATAAAACTATTATTTTTATTTCAGCACATCTATTAGCTAGCTGCTAGACGAAGGTATTAAAATAATAACATCTTTCCCTTTCTTATATTATGCGTCTTGAAACAACGAAGTGTTTTTGTATACAGTGACAAACATTTGAACAAAGGGTTGTAGTAGAGAATAGAATGTTATAAATAAACAAACTCTTTATTTTGAATTGTTTTTAAATAACATTCTTCGTGTTCGTTTCTAAAACGAAAACGGTTAATTTAAGATTAGTGTGAGTTATAATAACAAATCCTATAGGATCTACGAACCTATAATAATATTTTTTTGCTCCACATCTTATTGTATATTTGTATCCTACTATACTAGTAGTAAGTTTTCATATAATCTTGCAGGATTTATCAAAAATATATATTTAAATTTACAATGTTGCATTAAAATGGAATCTTTTAATTATTTTTTTATTCAAGTATGACTAATTGACTTTTTACTTTAAACATGAATAATTTGATAAATCCCCTCAAATATATCTCGATTCATATACCTATAAAATAATATATTATTTGATTTATTGGTGACTAGCTTTCCACCCGCGGCATCGCCCGCGCAGTCAAAGAAAAATCCGCATGGTACCCGTTCCCGTGGGAATTCCGAAAACCTATCCTATGTCCCGGGGTAAAAAGTAGCCTGTATCCTTTCTCGGGTATCAAAATATCTCTATACCAAATTTCATGCAAATTGCGTGATTGAGTAACAGACAGACAGACAGTTACTTTCGCATTTATAATATTAGTATGGATATAGAGTCGTTAGTAAAGCCAAAAGCTTTGTAGCTTCTCAAGAGATTGCACAGAGATTTAAAGATTTATTATGTATAGCTACACAATTTATTATCTTTCTAATAAAATATGCAAATACAAATATATACTTTTTATCTAAATTTAAGTATCAGCTTGTCTTTATGTTTAGCTATTGCACGTTTCTACGACTTGCGAATTAACATATAAGATTATTTTTACTCAGAAATTTCTAAGAGTTCTATGAACCCACTAGAGTAGCTATAATTACCTACAACATATAGCGATAAGCAAATTGTTTTAGAAACGGACTTTGAAAAACGATTTTAATAATCATATTAATGCTTATAAGATTATTAAAGCTCATACTTAGCATTACTTATAAAGCTTAGTGAAGAAGAGACAGGCAGACAGACTTACTTTCCCATTTGTTATAAATAATAGATAATTGAAATGCAGTAGGTATATAGGTATGATAAGTACTCAATATATGCGACAATTAAAAATTACTCGCCTTTAACAGGAAATAAATAGCTGATGCAATTTAAATGATTGAAGTATATACTTATTTTTTTATGGAAAACAATATTAATATTTCCTGGCTAAGGAATAAATATGAAAAAATAAAAACTTTCACTAAGATAATAATCTTCCAAGAGAAATCTTGAAGTTTAAAAATAAGTAATAATTCAAAAACAACTTACAAATCGTGTCAGCTTACAACAAAATAAATGTGTAGGTAGAGAAATTTTCCTCTCGTTCTATTCGATATTTTATAAATAAAAAAGTTGTTTAAGATTAAAATAAAATCCTGGAACATATAAGTTACCTACATAATAATAATATAACGCTTTTCTTGTTATTTTTGTTGATAAATAATTATGTACGAAAATATTTAATGAAAATATGTTGTAATATTAAGATAAAATGAACCAGAAGCTGTGTGTCCGACGTCATGAACGATATGTGTAACTTCAAATATTATGGTATTAAGCAGTATAAAATTTTACTAAGTTCTACTGTAGTAAATAGTAATTACAGTAAGTTTTTAAGCCATAAAATTTACAGAAAATTTTATGATAGAAAAACCCACATACCTACCGCGAGTATGTCATTGATCCATTGATAACTCAATAGGAGTTACACTTTCTATAGCATACAACAATTAATTAAAATACATTTATTAACTAAATAGTCAATAATGTCAGTCTATTACGTATATTTTACACTAATTCGTATTATTCGTGCCTGGCAGAACGCCCGCCGCGGCAGGAACATTTTCATAGAGAAATATAAGCCATTTCAGTGCTAATGGATTGCCGGGAGAAAAAACAAAATAAATCATGTTAACACAGAAACGTGAGCGAAATGGAGTAGGTGTGATTTAGTGTACAATGCCACGCAACTTTCTGTTATCAGTTAATATAGGCTGAAAATATTATGTAGTCTGTCTGAAAGTGAGAGGTCAAGCCCGCATTGTTACGCACGCAATTTCTTTACAGTTATTATTAATATTTTGACCGTGAAAATGTACCGGATTTTACTGGTAAACCATTTTCTTTATATGTACGTTTAATGAATGTGAAACTGAAGACAAAATGCACAATGTTTTAGCCGTCAGATGAAATTGTATAACTAATGAATGGTCGATATGCCGTTAACCTATAAGTAGTACTTATGTGTGCGTTCCCTTATTTCGCGTCAGTGAGACGCCGCAATAAAACACAGAATAGCTTTCAAACTCTTTAAGATCGCCAATGTAAATTTAATCTGCATTTAAATTACAAGAACTTTGACATCGATATTTGGCTAAAGCATAGAATTTTTCTAGCATCAAAGTATTCTAGCATATTATGAAAGTCAATAAACATAATTATCAACTCTATCTGTATAGTGTCAATTTTTTCCGAATATTAATTTTTTGATAAAAATAACTATAGTTAATAACTAAACCTACTAATAAACCGTTAATTACGTTTCTGTTTATACTTCAAATAATTAATTTAATCTATACATATAATAAATCTGTAGAAGGGTCAATTCTGTACATTGAAAATATTGAAAAAATAAATAGCAGGGGGTGTTACTGGATCGATACCAAACCCAAATATGTGATTAAAAAAATTTTTGTCTTTCTGTCTGTCTGTCTGTCTGTCTGTCTGTCTGTATGTTCAGGCATCACGTAAAAACTAACGGTTCGATTTCGATGAAACTTGGTATAATTATACCTTATTATCCTGGGCGTAAAATAGGATACTTTTTATCCTGGAAAAATACGTAAAAAAAAATTAATCTTAATTTTTCAGTTTTATCCATAGACGTTGTTCTGTAGAACCGCGAACACACGTTGCGTATTATTATAGGCCTAGCCGTATTTGGGTCCAATAGATATTTATAAGATGTCATTGTCAGAGTTACTCAAAATGGAGAAATAAACCATCCACGCGAAGACCGACATCCGCGCGGACGGAGTCGCGGGCGGAAGCTAGTCTGTAAATATTGTTCTACTATATTTTAATACAATACAAATCTTTAAGTGCCAAGTATAATAAGTTTATCAAGCGCATGCAATAATATTTCATCTGAAACGTATTATTGGTGTTTCAATAAGGTGTCGATGGACATTGACAAGCTTAAGTAACGCCTGTCATATCTTTCACTCTTCATCGTTTTTCCATTTGTACGACACCACAGACACGAATATAAATATTGATTTAAGATCACTTACACTTTTATATTTACTGGGGAACCGTACATATACTTACTATGTTTTATAATAGAAATCTGTAAGTACTTACATATATTATGGTTTATAGGGATTTAAACCTTACTTGATCGATCTTAAAAATACTATTTTAGAAAAATAGAAACTTTCATAAAGAGAGCACAATTTAATGTAGATAAATCGTCAAAATCATAATTTATATGATTTTTACCACAGGTTTTTTGACAATAATGAGGGAAAAAAATTGACATGACAAATGGCAACATTAAAGTAGCTGTTTTAGGATAGATAAAAATATTGTTACATGCTTGTGAAAATTAATATAAAAATTGTACATTAAGTAAACCTGCAATTCGCTTAGCATTGTTTTAAAAGTCATTAAAACCATGTTAACAAAAGGTCAATCTAAATAATCCATCCATAGCGCACAATTTTTAAACATATAGCATCTATTTATCATTCTACACTCAAGGCTTACAAAAACCCAGTACTTGTCCATTCATCCATCGTCTTATATAACATGAATTGATTAATTAATTTGCATTCAATTGTTAATGAGTGTGAATAAAGCCGGGAGGCAGGGTGAACATTCGAGGTCGGATAGAACAATCGACGAGGTAATTGTTTCTACGGTTTTAATCAGATAATCTTTGAATCACACTTTTTTATTAATGCTCTCAAGTTCGACAACTAAACCTGGTATATTACCTATATTGGTTATTATCATCAATAAGCACTTTTTTTCTGTTCATTTGGTCCAAAAAATTGAAGAACTTTACAGGATTGAGCCGATAATTGCACTTTTAGGCTTTGAGTATTAAATAATAAATATAGGTATACCAACATTTAAAGTCTGTTCTGTTTAACATAAATAAAGTGACAAGACAATATTATATTTCATGAATACACATTTACAGAAATAGAGTTTCCAATAAATACGATTAAAGACAAAACATTAATTTGCCGACCATTAAAACGATTGCTTAGTAGTAAAATAATCATATATAATTTCAAATTAATCACAGTGTAGTAGTTACCGCGCAATCCAAGATAATTATATCGCAAAGGCATTTATGCAAGTTTGCGCTTTATGACCTTTGCAATAATGCGAAATTCCGTTCCAATATTTATTTCATATTGTAGATAATTAGTGTTTACCTATTCCGAGATGTTAGTTCACACCTTTACTTGGACGCAAGCCAATGTTCATGTCTATGGGCCGGAACTAAGTGTCTAACGCTTAGAATTTCATTGATGTTTTATATTATGTTGTACATATTATTTCACGTTCTATATCTTCGTTTGTAATAATCTATTATTTAGCATTACATGAGATCCGATTACTCTGCTCTATTTATAGCCAATAAACACTGGCTGAGCCCGGGCTAAGAATACATTTATGACGGTAAAATAAACATATTTAAGTATTCCAGGTTATACTTCAAATCCCGGACAACTTTTTTTACAGTTCTGGTTATGTGACTAAAAGAATCGGAAAGCAAAATTATTTTCACTTTACAGATATATCTATAGAAATATACTGCATAAATACATTAAGAATGTGTTATCCATAGTGATCATTATCTAATAAAGTAGAAATAATTATCGCGGTATTTTAAGTGCAACACTACCGTTGATATGAATCAGTTAAAATGTGAAGAACGTGCGATGTCGGTATGTCATTTCTAAGATCATTTCAATTAACCATGATTGTTTTCCCATGGTTTTCCTCACTTTTCAAAACCTAACTGAAAGCTTACCTAAAAACCTATCTCTAAGCCGGCAAGATTTAATTTTTATAGAGCCTATATTATTTTTATTTATGTTTATATAGTTGTATGTATGGATTGTGTTAATTTTAATAGAATACTTTTTAATTTAAAAGGATTATCTAAGTCTCAAGTAACTTAACCTTACATATCTATAATTCTACGTTCTATAAACGCTGGGAATTTGATGAACAGTCAGATTCTCCGCAGTGTACGAGCGGTATTACGAGAATATTTTTTGTAAACAATCGTGCCTCTATCTGTCTGGCATACTTCCAGCTGTTGTTAGATAATATACCTATTATAAAATTCTATAATTATTTCATATGTGTTATAAATTGAATTTTTATCTTATCATTCGTATATTTTTGCATTACTTATAATACATTAGATAATGTTTTCTTAATGAATAATGATAATTGTTTATCTGTTCTTAATATTTTCAGTTCAATTCTGGGTATTGTTATCTAAAGTTATCCCTTGTAGAAAAATTGTGAATTTAATAGTATTTTTGTCCTATCATTATTATTGATATTTATTATTTACCTATATAAGACTGTTTAATTCGCAAGCATTCACACTATAATCAACATAGCGCTTTTATTACGTAGAATTCCTCAACCTACTATCTACCTATATTAAAGCATAAAAAAGGAAACATTTAACGAACCATACTACACACGTCTCATTAGTAGATTGTCATAGCCCATTACAATTTACCTCACAAAAAACCAATTGACTTTAAGCAAGTAGAATTAATTTGCCCAAAATTTCACCAAAATGTTTGAACGCCTCACGTGTCAGACTGGCAGGCGTTCACACCCGATACACATTAAAATTAAATAATAGCTCAAGGCCTCGGTATTTCTGTTTTATGTAACATCGGACATGTGTGCAATGTTTTCTTATTAAATTGATCATTTTCCTGTCATTGGAACTTTTTATGTCGACGGCTGACCACAAAATTAGCTGCTATGTGCTTTTATGTTATTATAACTATTGTAGAGCACAACTCTACCTTCTTTTAGAAAACGTTATTCGATATTATTAGTAAGACAAAGGACCAAAATTATGAAACTGCAAAAGATATAGGTATATCACACGGCTTAGCACATTTATACTGTATATTATATTTAAAACGAAGAATTTTAATGTTAGGTACTTACATCATGGTTTGAGATTTCAATTTTGTTAGACTTTTTATTACTAGGCATAACATAATAAATAGAGATTCCCTTAAATCTGTTTTACCATCGCGTTTGCTGCTGTATTATTTCAAAAAGAGCCAAAATAGTGTATCCGAGGATACCTTAAATCAAATCGAATTAATTCAGCTCTTTGTTAGTTGTAGTAACATTATTAATCATTTCATTATCGGATATTTGCAATAAAATTAACATATGTTTTAACTTTACTTGCAATATCTTCACATCTTTATTCCTTAGAATCTAAACACATGGGATTGTTGACAAAGTAACATTCAAATGATATAGCTCTAATGCAATAAAATCGAGAACATCACGCGTGACTGAAATTCTGAGAACCAATTTGTCGCTTCGATGTGATAAGTGTATGCAACTGTACCAAGAAATATACTCGTAGATATAAGTTGTAAGAAAGTAAATGAAAATAACTCGTATACATTTACTTAATATTGTACCAACGAAAGTGAAAACTGTTTAATACGAAAATGTTATATACATATATATTTTTAACGTATGCCTGTAAATTCGTACATAAATTAAAAATGTTTTAACTTATCGCGTTTGTTTATTTCGTCTACCTACATAGGCCATAAAGACTGAAACGCAATAAAAACCTTCCATAGTCATTGCTTATTGAGATAAAAATTTATTGGAAGAAAATCCCAGGAGAAATGTTAGACTTTCAGTTGTCATATCAACTTCAGGGCTAACCATCATACGCTAGATTAAAAAATATTTAATTAAAAGTGTATTTAAAAGATAATAATATTATGAGAACAATGATTATGAACTGTTGTGAACCATACGGAATCAAGAGAATAATCTATCAACCAATATATCATATTATATAAAGTATACGGTACGTAAAATAATTGGTAAATAAGGTCACATGATACAATGATATTGAAATAAGAATTCTCACGTTATCATTTTTTTAACTTTAACTTGTTTTAATTAAAATTAAAACAAGTTGCAAAAAACTGTACGATCTTATCTACACATGTTTGTCGATTTGCGGAAATTTCATGCTCAAATATGATAAATATTAATTATTATTGAATGGATTTGAAGAGATATTACATAGTTGATCTTCAACTTTCGACATTTGCGAAGAACACAATGAGGAAGTATTATCACAGAGATCTAAATCTGATAACATAACCTTCATGTAAATCAGAATAAAAAGCATGTCTATTATGTACAACGCATGTGTTTGTGATTGGTCACACCTGTATGTAATGGTTAGGGAGCCAGGTGCAAATTTGGTTCATTATTTCCTCTCAAGAGATAATTCGTCAGACGCATGAGAGTATAGTATTATAAAGCCTCGTGAACGTCAGCTGGCGCTCGGTTGGGGGGGTGAGCGGTTGTAGCCTCCCACGCACATAGGAAAAAAAATACATTCATTCATTCATTTCCTCTCAGCTAAAAATTTGTCAAATTGTAGCTAACCCAATATCTCAACGAAAAAAAATAGTCAGCTGGTTACAACATGGTGTATTATACGTCAGCTGGTGTCTCGAACATGAAAGTTAAATTTAAAGAAAAATTTATTTTCCGTTATTTCCTCTCAAACAAAAATTTACCTGATGATAGCTTATATGTAACTGTGGATAAATATATATGTCAGCTGGCTGTATCTTGGTGGAAAAACCGTCAGCTGATACGGGAGGCTACAACCGCTCTTCCCCCCAACCGAGCTCCAGCTGACGTTCACGAGGCTTCATAATACTATACTTTGATGCATTTTACTAATTACCGCTTGAGAGGAACTTGGTCATAAAATCTGCTGCTGGCTCCCGGACCATAATAAAATATTAATTTATTATTTTAACATTATTAGCACATACAATATATTTGTTGTATGTAGTAAAAATACAATTATGTTTAATAAAAACTATAGAATTTATGTCATAATCAGTTTTTACTTTTAGTTCATGTTCATCTATTATTACAGCTATAAGTAGTAGGTATAAGGTAACTAGTAGATAAAAATATATAGATAGATATATAGGTATATAATATGAATTGTTTTTTTTTTCATTTCTATATTCTCTTTAAAATAAATTGTAAAATATATTATAGTATTTCTATAATGAAATATAGATTTACATTTAAGAAATTTTATAACCAAAGACTCTATCTACAGTTTTAACTTAACATTTTGTAACTGTCCAGTTTTAGTTTAGCAACTTATAAAATATGTAAAATATAAAATAAACGCTACATAGATAAAACAAATTACGTGCTGTTAAAATATTTATTTTGTATGTTATTTTGGGTTCATTAAATCGAATGCGAAATGTGCAGCATTTAAATTAACGAACTAAGGACACCGTCTGTTTCGACACGAAACAACGATCTTTGTAAGAGGAATTTCAAGTATCTACCTTATTCTCAATTTTTATCTGAATACTTGTGAAATATTTTATTCAGTTTCTTATTAATTGTTATTCAATGTGTGTTTCTGTTAAATGAGTTTAGAGTTTAGACTGTTACTTTGTGTCGTAGAGCAATTAAAGAGTCTAAATATAATTAATATTTAATTAAAAACATGATTATAAATAGTAAATACTATTTTTAAATTTTAACAAACTAAAAATAAACATAATTTGACGATTTAATAACGGCTAATGAATAATGATTATGATTTGCGAAAATAATGCGATATTTTATGGAATATCTTCACAAGCATTTGCAAAATATAGTACCTACTTCGTAATATATCTGCAAGGTTAATCGTAAAGTTTTGGTAATGCGTCTGAACTCAGAGTAGCGTGAACTTATGCAGCCACGCCTTAGCTTGGCCTAATTAAAAGCAATCAAACAGACATAATTATCAAAAGGTCAAATTGACCATTACGTTGAATATCAAAAAATATTGATTGAAATAGCAATACAAAAAACCTGCTATTAAATTGCACAGTTGCAATCAATAATGAAATGTTATAATCTAAAAGCATATAAAAATAACTGTAAATGGAGCAATTAGAATACAAACGATTTAAATAAGTTAATCAAATATTATATATCCGTTTCGCGAGCTTTAAGGTTCGTTATGATATAACTAGAATAAATTGAGTATTGAGAATTATATGAGGTAAAAATAGGTACATTTATACAGTATAAAAAATAGAGTAACCTAGTAAACATAGATAAAACCTCTCTTGCGAGTGTGCATCGTTTCAAAGACGCCGCTCTGTCGTTATCACCAGGAGGAACAGGGCTGCGCTTTTTCATTAACATACAAGATAAAAAATATAAATATTGATAAATTATCGTCACATTTTTACAACGGCCATAATATTGTACGTATATTCCTATGGTAGATTATAAAGTCGATGGTATTAGAATATATTTACAGAACATTCAATGTTCTATAACTTTATAAACTGTATTATATTGAGTCTCCTATGAGTCCAAGTACTTACACATTTAGAAAAAGAAACACTAGAACAACACATATTCCTATTTAACATATTTATTACGTTAAAATAAATGTCGGAAACTAAAATCAATTAATAGTTGGGCACTAAATAAAGTACTCTAGATAGTGGTATTAAAATAACATTTTGATTGACAATTAATTGGCAACCCTTGCATCCACCCGACAAATTGTTATTGAGCTCGCGATATGTGCGATATCTCAACCTAGAGCTGACCCGAGCTTTATCATTGTAATACAGAACACTGCACGTAAATATAAGCAGCCTCTTAGTCATTCTTCTAATTTATAAACATGCAATTACATGTTTTAAAGCTAATGAGAGCAATTATTATAATTTTTATGTGTTAAGGCTATCTCATTAGTATAGTTCAATTTGCAATATTGTATCTTCAAAAAGCAATTTGTAGTTTGCAGTGAAAATTCTTGCGTATTATACATATTCTCAGTTTCACCGCTTCACTAATTGTGGTTGAGAGACGACTATACGAACACCACATCATTAAAACCCTTTTACGAACCGTCAACGTTCTAGAAATATTAGCATTCGCGCCTAGATTTCTTCGGCCGTTATTTTTGATGCGATGCAGCGAGATAATTAAAGAATTAACGACCCGATATATGGAGGCTGTTTTTATCTCTATATTCGCCATCGAACGACCCACTTGCATGAAACAACTTCCAAGCCTTGAACTAACTGTACGAGATTTAGCGAACGTCAAATTGAATTTCGGGGCCGATTTGCAGTTTTCAGAATTCGACTGTAATTTGGGCGTTCATTGCACAATTCAATTAGTGAGTTTGTTTTCAGAACAAGATTTTTTTGTCGAATTAGTCAGATAAAGCGTGTAGGCGTATGAGTAATTGACATTCATTGCATAAAAGTTACGACTCGCAATATAAATTTAAGTAATATAGGTATTTCTTTTGTAAAATAATGAATGGTTGTAAATAGGTGTGAATATTATATTGTTGTGCCAAATATATTTCAACAAAATCATATTGCTTTTAACTGCAACAATGATTGAAGTGTTAATTATATGATGATTAAAACAAACATATAATCGATAAGTTTTTGCAATAAAACCGAATGAATTTACGCAGGACGAGGCTAGAGGTAAACATTTAATATAAATTATCCAGGCGGTAGACATAACAAACAGAAATAATATACAATATACTCAATTATTCATTTCAATGATTCGTAATTACAGTAATAAATTGGAGATATATATATATAGGTTCATGGTTCACCTTAACTGCATAACTTACTAAGGATATTATTGTCTAAGATATATTTAAACATTAATTATGCAAGCTGGAAACATGCTTACCTTTTAACAATGGAAATTGAATATTAAAATTTAGCATTTAAACGTTTAAGTTATTATGTATTTTATGTTAATTTATATGAAATTCATTACAATAAAAGATTTATTCATATTATAGAGTTACAGACGTCATTATTTATGCCTATTTTTTACAAAACAAACCGATATAATGTTTAACTTGACTAAAATACAAATAGCAATTAAATACGAACTTGCAAGGCACTAACAATATAGGTATGAAAATAATCTATAATTTCGTAGTCTATGTGACTCTATTTTTCAGTTTTCCTCGTATTTTTTCGACTAGGAAATAATCGTTTCCTACATTAGATTATAAGTAAACAGCAAACAGTTTACTTATCGCGTTAATTTATGTTAGTGCAAACATACGAAAAGGACATGCTAACACGCGAACAAACAAGATGGAAATACGCCTAAATAGCTCGCAAGGCTAATGTGGATGAATGAAGGCGTCAAACACATTCCTAGACCGACCTGTGACCTGATTATAGTGTTATTGGGTCACGGAGGATCTGATTATTCGTGATTTAATTTGAAATTTTAATTTTACGACCGTTATCGAGACGTGTTTCGGTCTAGTAGACTCTGTGAGTAGACTGCTCTTACTGGTAGGCGGTAGCCATATTGAAGTATACCTATAAAAATTGTTGAATGAAGATAATATGATTTTCTCATAATATAGGTACGAACAGAAGAATTTTTTATGGGTAGACATAAAAAATAAGATTGTGTTTAAGTGCTGAATGCTTTATTTGCTTTGGAAAATTCTAGGAAAATCGTTGTGTTTGAGATAATTTATATACTAATGAAACAAAATATGTAGTGAAAATGTTCGAATTACATAATATGTAATTGCTAATGGCAGGCTTTAATCTTTATGCTGTTATGTTAAATAATCGTGTATAATTTTCTTTTATATAAAAAAACTGGCTGTTACTTAACTATGATAATAATTAATAATCGTGAAGGATGATGGCTAGGGAATCCAATCCCGCAAACGCTGGATCCCGCTAATGCGGGATCCCGCACCTTTTTTGCGGGATCAAAAATGCGGGATTACTCATGCGGGATCCCGCACGTTCGCGGGTTTGAAAAAAAGTAAGAAAAATAGGCTCAGACGATGATCGGAACTATTATCGGACGGAACAGAACGTAATCAATGTCAGTTCCAGTACTCTATGACTGGGGATTCCCCTACGGCGCACGGGGATTTAACTTTGCGCGTACTGAATGGGTGGCAGAGTCTAGAGCTGCTGTGCGTGTACCCACTCGAGATAATTCAACTGATTTGATATTGACACTTTTTGAATGTGGAGGGAATAGGGGGAAGTATTTGGAAGCTGTTTATACTTATGTAAAGTCAATTCCGCCTACAAGTGTTGAAGCCGAGCGTGCTATTTCCGCCGCTGGCTATTTATGCAACAAGATAAGATCAAATCTAAAAGATGAAACGTTAGATACTTTATCATTTCTTCGAAAGTATTTAAAAAAAAATAAGCTGATTTTAAATGCCTCTAAAACCAATGAATATGTTCTATCTATAATAATATTATAAAGAGGAAAGGTTTGTATGTATGTATGTATGGTTTTCACGCATAAACTACTGGACCGATTTTGATGAAATTTGGCACAGACAATCTTTAGACCCTGAGAAAGAACATAGGCCACCTTTTATTGCGAAATATGTACCACGGGCGAAGCCGGGGCGGACCGCTAGTTTCAAATAAAAATCTAAATATGAAACGTGAAATATTGTGAATATTGTATTGTCTTAAACATCATAACCTATATTTAATTTATAATATAAGTGATAACTTTGCTTCATGTTGATAAGAATAATTAAAAATATTTGTGTGTATTTTCTTTCTTTAAATTACATGAAACAAAAATAATAATAATTAAAATCAATCCCGCAAATCCCGCGGGATCCGCGGGATTGATGATCTTAATCCCGCAGCCTTGCGGGATCGCGATTTTGATGCGGGATTGGATTCTCTAATGATGGCCTATTTTCCATTTCTTATTATGTTAAAGCATTGTTTCATAACCACCCGATGAGAAATAAGTTTTATTATTATCTTTAATAGCCGCTTTGTATTATTTCTTTTTACGTTAGTTAGCAAATAGAATTTCTTCTAATGAAAAATCTTGTAATTTAAAAAAGTTACCATGAATGAATATTTTTCTCAACATATTGGATTCATAAATTTGTCCTATCCAAAATTGCAATTGCACTATAAGAGGTAATTTACAAACAGTTTGTTTTAAAAAAATCCGTTTTAAAAACAAACCGAAATACTTAAGTATTCATAACTAAGATTGAAAATAGGGGAGAGCGGGGATGAAAGTCACATTTTTAACTTTTTTTATG
>CAJQZN010039442.1:0-13631 GCA_907164685.1 Colias eurytheme | reverse complement strand
ATTATTCCGCAACGCCGTACAAAAATCATGGAGACAAGGGGAGAAAATCTCTACCTGAACTTTCGAATTCTCACCTGCACTCAGGTGGACAGCTTACGAGTGACGTCATAGTGCTGAATCTTATTATTTTATGCTCTTATATCATTCTAGATAGGTCAGGTGGTGGGTCAAATGACCCATAATTTTTTCAACATGGGCCTGTAGTCTAATAATATAAGCTCAAGAATTTTATGAACGAGCTAAGCACAGAAACTACATATTGGAATTTAAAAATTATTTTGGCGGATAGTCGCATTTTCCAAGAAAGTTTCATCCAAATTCCATCCGCTTTCGTAAAAGCAGAAAGTAACAAATTACATCCATGATCCATCTCTCCTCACAAACTCGATTTTTTATTGTATTGGTAGGATGTAGCAATTTGAACATTTTAAAAGACCAGAATAAGCTCATGTGGCGGGTTTTACTGTAATAAAATTGTTACCCTAAGTTCACACGGTGTCGAGGTTTTCTGTAGCGAATCGGTTTGTTGCAGGATTTGGTCTAGTGTACAGTATTTTAATTACCTATTCTAAAAAACGAATCTTGCTGAAGGTTGTTTGGTTGAGGTCGCGACTAGAAACCGAACTGCAAAATGTAAGATCCGGACTCCGGTGCAGTGTGCTTAGGTTGCAGACTGCAGTGGTATAGCCGTATAAACTCTATACCACTGCAACTAAGTTTTGAGCGCTCTATAGGTAGGTACTCAAAACATGCGTCATGCGTCTTAATTTACCATCCGGTTTTTTTTTAGCAAGAGCGCGTGTATGTATAAGTTGTATACGTAGTATTATTAGTCTGTGGTATAAGGTACGCATTTATTGAATGCACTATACAACGGATTTGAAATTTATACAACCACCACGTTTATACTTTTGTTTAGTATGTATGTCGTGGTCATATCGTAAATTTGCTCATTTCATGATATGACTGGCCATTTCACGAAATGGTCGCATTTCGTGAAATGGCCAATTTAGTTTGGCCACATCATGATGTGGCTTGATCAGATCAATGATAAGAAATCGTTTCACGATATGGCCAACTAATCGCGCGGTTTTTTCATGAAATGATCAAAATTATTTGATCATATCGTAAAATAGTTACATTAATCATTGGTAGAGGCGCTGCAAGCTGTGTTTATGTGATAAGATGGCGGCCGCGCACTGGCGAAAATTTAATTATTCGCAGTTAAAAACTTCATAATGCGTTTAATAACAATATGAAGAAATTCATAGCAAAGAATTTACGACGGTTCGAGTACTATGGAAAATGTGGATATCTTATATGTATTGAAGAAAAAAATAAAATAATTTAAGACGCATTTTTTCTTTTAGGATATACATATATTTATATATCCTACTATAGTATTATAATTGTTTGTTTTTTAAAAAGCGATTCTGCTTCTGGCACTCGCCGGCCGCTGCTGCGGCACGCTCGCTTTGCTCGCTCGGCTCGTGCGTTGTTTATCAAAGTCTTACCTAACCTAACCTAACTGTTTTTTATTGCAAAAACGATTCGCTTCTAGCATTCGCCGGCCGCTGCCGCGGCACTAACTTGAATGACATTAAACAAGTTTTTAGAATATTCTGAATTTTAATATTTTATGGACTCTTTATATTTTATACGATCTGGCCAAATGTGGATGGCCAAATCGTGAAACGTTGACGTTTTAACGATCTGATCAAACTAAGTTGGCCATTTCATGAAATGCGACCATTTCGTGAAATGATTGATCATATCATGAAATGAGCAAATCTACGATATGGCCACGACATTATAATTTCAGCGGAGACTATTTTTTTATTTCGTATTTTTCAGAGCGTGTTTGAGTAGTCAGGTTTTAGTTTTTAACCTTTTATTTATTTAACTTATTTTGTTGTGTTATGTGAATTCATGTTAGGTGTTTCAATATTTGAAACGTTCAATCCGTGTTTCATTTGATACCCCACACAATTTTTTTTTATTCTTTACTTTAAGTCCCCTAGAGGGCGCTGTAGTCAATTTAAAGTAACGTCGTTCAATCTATAACCATATCCATAAACCAGCGGACAATGAAAAGACAATATAAGGAAGAGGCTTCTAACGACACCTTATTCCTACCTTTTCGGTGCATTTACATCAAACTAACGTAGAGATAGAGCTAGAGCAAGAGCATTTTTTCGTGATCTTTTAGTGTAAACGAAAACTCGTATTCAGTGTAGTTCAGTATTGCAAAAAATCTTTTCGAACGCACTAAGAACAACGAAAGAATGCTCTACCCCTCTTTATACTAATTTGACATAGTGGGGTTAGAATGAGTATTCGCTCTTTTGATGTAAATGCACCTTTATGATAACTAGATTAGAATATGAGGGAACAGATGAACATACATACAGGTCATAATCATAACCTCTCTTTTTGCTTTGCCGTAGTCGGGCAAAAAATATGCACTAAAATTATCGATACACAACCGTTAGCGTGTTAATAAATGAAACATGTTTCATAAAACAGAAAATAATATCATATAACTCATTGATAATTCTAAATAAAACACAGAAAATAAAATTAAAATATTTATTATCTCCTTCAAATTTAAAAAGAATCAACAAAATTAGAATTATTTACAAAATCAACAGCTCTCGGATAATTTGAGAAGACATTGTGTTCCTATGAAATCTAATTAATATATTGTTAATAATAATTGTTATCTTTCTTGGTAACTTGTTTTTATGCATATTCTAATAGAAAATCATAGACATGTCGTGGCCATATCGTCGATTTGCTCATTTCATGAAATTGCCAATTTAGTTTGGCCAGATCGTTAAATCGTCAACGTTTCACGATTTGGTCATCCACATTTGGCCAGATCGTCGATTTGGCCAAACGTGGATGGCCATTTCACGAAATGCGACTATTTTTGTTTCTTTTTTAAAAAGCGATTCGCTTCTGGCACTCGCCGGCCGCTGCCGCGGCACGCTCGCTTTGCTCGATCGGCTCGTACGTTGTTTATTAAAGTCTAACCTAACCTAACCTAACTGTTTTCTATTGGAAAAACCATTCGCTTCTGGTATTCGCCGGCGCTACCGCGGCACTAACTTAAACGACAATAAACAAGTTCTTAAAATATTCTGAATTTTTTAATGTTTTATGGACTCTCTAAGATATTGTATACGATCTGGCCAAATGTCGATGACCAAATCGTGAAACATTGACGATTTAACGATCTGATCAAACTATGTTGGCCATTTCATGAAATGAGAGATATGGCCACGACAGACACAAACCTTTATAAATGAAATATTATATACAAAATTTAACGTACTTAAACAATTTGAGGCCGTAACCTATCTTATATTAAAATAGTAAAGTCAGTCTTTGAGATCATGTTATTTTCTGCGCACTAATTTTTTTCGAAAATTACATAAATTTTCAAAAAATATCTTTATATTGACAGTTCGTACAGAATACAGATTTTCATACCTAAAATGAAAAAAAGTACGCAGAATACTTAAAAAAACTCATAAAACCGCGCGAAATTTATATAAATCTCGAAGCTACATAAAACATCACAACTTTTAACAACTACAGACTATTAAAAAAAAAAATTGACAGTGACATTTAATTTTGTTCATTCGGGAATGGATGCCTTAAGAACTGTTCCAAAGTAGGTCCATTTCTTCCCAAAGGATCTTTAGGGAACATAATCATATCGCCGACCCATGTGAATTGCAGGAGTCTATTCTCTATGACGAACCGCCATCTTGGATTTTCGGCCAGAAGATCTCTGTAGTTGTCACCAGAGACAATAACGCCGTCGAATTCTGCCGCGCATTGGACTATGTATCTGGAATAATAAATAAATATTATTAAAGAGCCTGTTGGCTGATTATTTATTTCCCTAATTATTCATTCTACACTGAAAACAAACAATTAAGTGTAATATTTTGTATGTGAGTATTTTCTAGTTTTTGAATTTACGCGAGTATTATACATTTAGAAATTAAAGATTTTTTAACGGATTTTAAACGCGATTTATTCATTATATTATTTTCCCGACGTTTCCCCGTGTCTCCCCGTGACCACGCTCGCTGTAAAGTGTTCGAAACGTCGGGAAAAATAATATAATGAATAAATCGCGTGTAAAATCCGTTAAAAAATCTTTAATTCCTATTTTGTAGTTATCTATGTTAATAAAAAATGTTCATAATTGACATTTTTTTTAATCTATCATCTATGGTTTACTGTTACATCTTTTTTACACAAAAACATATATACAGTAGAATCCTTTTATTATGACTCCGGTTATGTTTACCAACCGCTTATTATGACGTATTAAACAGCAAAGTTTGGTTTTCATATAAAATTCTTAATAAAAGTCGAATAAAATGACTTCGTTTATAGTGACATATCGTTTATTGTGACCAATTTTTAATGAATTGTCCGGTTATACTGACCGAAATGAATTCTAAAACTTTCAACACTAATTTCTGTTTGGGAAAATTGTGATATCCAACAACATTTTTTTTTTGTTTGTTTTGAGTCTCAATGTGTAGGCATCTCTATTTTGTTTCTCTGTATTAAATACTACCAAAAACAGGAGATTGTTTATTTTCTACAAAATGCTTTGTATGACGTCCGTTTATTATGACGTGTTTGATATTCCCCTTCAATGTAATAAACGGATTCCACTGTAATTACATTTTTTGTGTTTGTTTGTTTATTTGAACTTAAAAATATGCTTGAATGATGAAATTTTTAATTTTTACCATTAGAAAACTACATATTTACTGAGTAATATTATTTACTAAACAACAGGATATATTTTACATTATTTTTATCCCATTCGAATCCAGGACAAACAGCTAGTTATATTTAATTTTATAGGTCATTGTCTTATTATAGACAATATAAAATATTATATCAACTCTAAAATTTCCATAATTCATACTAATATTATAAATGCGAAAGTAACTCTGTCTGTCTGTCTGTTACTCAATCACGCCTAAACTACTGAACCAATTTGCATGAAATTTGGTATGGAGATATTTTGATACCCGAGAAAGGACATAGGCTACCTTTTATTGCAAAATATGTACCACGGGCGAAGCCGGGGCGGACCACTAGTACTAAATAAAGCTACAAAAAGTGTGTGCCGAGCCACACGTGTCAGAAGTGAAACTTTGGCAAGATTCATAGATACCAAAATCGTCGCCTTACTCCATTACGTGACGGTATTGCCATAACGCGACCTTGAAATTTTACTCTCAACGCGTCTTTAGAAGTTTCACTTCAATAATAACTTACCTATCATCATAAGAAGTGATCATTCTGCCCTGTATTTCTCTTGAAGGAGTGTATACAACAAGCCCTAACCTCTCTAGTTGGTCTAACATATGACCATCTGTGCTTTTGCCGTTTTTGCATCTGAAATAATTTTTCAACTTGAATTTTAAAATTTAAACACATTAAAAGAATCTATATATATAAAACTCAAAGGTTTTATATATATAGATTCTCTAGGACTGATATAGTGATCTATCAACGCACAGCCCAAACCACTGGACGTATCGGGCTGAACTTTGGCATGCAGGTAGATGTTAGGACGTAGGCATCCGCTAAGAAAGGATTTCCCGAAATACTTGCGGGAACGGGGAAAAACGGGGATGCACGTACAAAGTCGTGGGCGGAAGCTAGTTTAAAATAAAGCTTTTAGGGTGTTTATCTACCAATAATATGCGAGAATGTGTAGCGAGGAATGTGTTTGTAAAGAACCAATTATATCTCATTTAGTTTGAAGTTTGAAACATTTAGGGCCGATTTTTCAATGCTTTGATAAAACTTATTCGTCGAATCCATACTAATATTATAAATGCGAAAGTAACTCTGTCTGTCTGTCTGTTACTCAATCACGCCTAAACTACTGAACCAATTTGCATGAAATTTGGTATGGAGATATTTTGATACCCGAGAAAGGACATAGGCTACCTTTTATTACGAAATATGAACCACGGGCGAAGCCAGGGCGGACCTCTAGTAATGTATAAAACTACCATTTTAAAAACGTATTCTAATTGCCCGTATTTGACAGTTTACGTGACATTTTAATATTATCGTCTAATACTTTATTGGACGGATAAGTTTTATCCAAGCATTGAAAAATCGGCCCTTAGACCTCATTCGCACGAGAGTTAAAAAAGCGTTGCGTTAAAACCCGGCGTTGGCGCTTTTTAAACGTTCTCTCTGTGGTTGTTCATACTAACGCTTTAAAATCACTCATGTCTCGTCTCTGGCTTCAGTAAGACGTGGAAATGGTTTCTGCTAAAATAATTACGTAATGTCAGTTGCGTAATATCTTTATGATATTTATATTATTAAATTTGCTTAGAATTCCTCGGAAAGTTTGTTCTTAATAAACCACTTGTAGGTACCTACTTAGGTATTTGTTCAAACTCGTCATCGATAAACATGTTACTTAAAGGAATATGATAAAAATACCTACTGTTTTAATTTTTATATGTTAGGTATATTTGAAAGAAAGAAAGAAAGAAAGATTGGCACTAGCGATTTGTGTTATTAAAAGACGAAAAAGAAAACAAAAGGCATTCTGGGTACATCCTCTGAATGAACAGAGATACTTAAAAGGGCAGTTTGTGACACTGTACGAAGAGTTAAGGCAATACCCCGGAATTTTTTTAATTATTTTCAAATGTCTATAACGATTTTGAATACAGGAACGGACGAGACTCCACATCTATAATTAATAGTTCGGGATCAACAATCCACGACATCGTATCAATTTTCTGATGATTATAAGCACAACAAACACGTGCTACCGCTGAGCGAGCGTGCGGCATACTGAACGCAGCGCCGGCGCTTTTTTAGCGCTCGTCTGAATAATAGTAAGAAGTTTCCTATGGTCTATTTTATTTAACGCCCAACGCCGAGCGTTGAAAATAGAACACTGCGCGATAAAAAAAGCGTCGCGCTTTAAAAGCGCTGACGTGTGAACATATACTTGGGAATGCATTTGTTCTATTTGGACGCTTTTTTAACGGACGTTAAAAAAGCTCTCGTGTGAATGAGGTCTTAGTGTTTCAAGCTTTCAAGCGATACTATAGGTTACAAACACATTCCTCCCACATTATTAGTGTAAAAGCACCCTTACCACACAACATAAACATTCATAACCAGCAATTACCCGTGACTTTACTTGCATCATCAAAGGAAATTAATAGTAATAGAATAGGAAGTATTTTTGTTTGTTTTTCGTTCATGTCAAAATGAAAGATTTTATAGTATGAGATAATGAGATAGGCTACTTTATAATTAGCTTTAACAACACAGCTACAGCTACGTGCCGATTAAAAAGATCTGGAACGTCAACACATTTACACATTGCACATGTGTAGTGTCTGTGAAGACGCGCGCGGCGTGACGTCATACTGCATACGCATCATGAAAAGTGTGTCTGTCTCTCTCGCGCGCAGATTAGCTTATGAGGGTGAAGGGGACAATTATTGTTTTTATTTTGCAATTGTTTATAAATACAGCGTGATGTAATTTAAACAAAGACGTTAGGTATACTACTAACTATATTCAACGAGATACTTCACGGCACGCAGATTAGAATACCTAGGTTAAATTATGTAATAATTTTAATAAGTTTTGTAAACAAAATGTGAACGCCGTAAGTTAAAATTTTCATACAAAGCTAAACAAAACAGCTTTTATTGTAATGTAGCCTTATCTCTTACGTGCTAGGGTTTCGCTTGTATTGTTTCTTGGGAGTGAGCACACGTGTTATTTGTATTGTTTTTATCGTTATTTTGAATATGACATGAAATTTAATTATTATTTGATAATTGAATGATTATTATCAATACTATATTACAATTGATTATGAGAATAAATAATTAACTTCATCGATTGAGTTACTTTTAAATTGTGATTTCTCATATAAATTATGAGAGCTTTCATATTATTTACAACGCACCCATTTTACAATTCAAGTCTACACTTAAACTAGAATCGCATTTATTTTTGAACATACTGTATAGTAAAATTGCATAAGTGTGAGTACACAGCATAGTGTGAAGATGCCAGCTTTCCTTAATCGGCCTGTAGTTACTTATAAAATTGAAGTATGTACATAAATATTAAATGAAAGTATTAGATGAAATTTTACCTAAAATGTGGCACAAAAGCTTTGACTACATGTCCTCTGTTCACAAAGTAATCAATACAAATCTTGAGACCTTTCACAGAAAATATTCGTCCTTTGGTGTGTCTGAAAAAGAAAAATATACATTAAAGATATAGTATAACTGTTATAAAAATCTAATAGTTTGTAAATCAAATATTAATATTGTGTATAATCTATACTAATATCACACCCCGGACACTCCATACAAAATTATCGTTTTGACAGTCACACTGTAGAGACTGCAAATGTGTGTGTTAACGCTTTATGGTTGGCACATTTGTGACTAGCGTAAAAAAAAAATCGCGTTTTTCTGATGAAATACATCCGTAAACAGCACAATATCTAACCATTTTCTACGAAAAACGATAATCACAAATCCAAAATAATAAAATTATTTTAAGTCAATTTGATTAATGTTGTCAATCTTCGTTGCGTATCGTCCTTGCAGAAAAATGTGGACCATTTTAATCACGATCGCGCGGGGTGAGGTAAGTGTTTAATTTTGGCGGGAGGCGGAGAGTGTCCATTCTGTAGCGTTTAGCTATTATTATGTATTCTGTGGTAATATTATAAAGCTGGAGAGTTTGTTTGTTTATCTGTATGTTTTTTTTTGTTTGTTTGAACGCACTAATCTCAGGAACTACTGGTCCGATTTGAAAAATTGTTTCAGTGTTAGATAGCCCATTCATCGAGAAAGGCTATAGGCTATATCATCACACTAAGACCAACAGGAACGGAGCCACGCGGGTGAAACCGCGGAGCGCAGCTAGTTTAATATAAAACTAATGCATTTAACCTGATTCATCTTAGATTTTTTATTTGTTTTTAATTTTATAAGTTTTGTTTAACAGAACAGAGTAGAAAAAACTATTAATCCCTTAAAATGATACAATACAGTAGATAAATACTTTTTTTTGCCACCCAATCTGTACCTTTTTTTTACTAGACAATATGGTTGCAATATGGTTATAAATTTATATAATATGGTTGCGCTTGGCCACAATCTCGCCTGATTATAAGCTGAGATGTGGCCAAACATGGAGCGCGCCTATTGACCTATTGACTTTTTATTATCTATCGACTTTTCTATATAAGTGATGCAACATATTAAATTGATATTTTTGTATTTCCATAGGACCACTATTTTGGTATAGAAAAAAATATTTTTATAAACAATCTAAAAGCCAATTAAATTAAAAAACTCACTGCATAGCAACATTACTGCCGTCGATCACAACCATTCTTAACCCAGTTTTGTTCTTAATATCTCTCTCTGGGTTATATATGTTACTACCTATACTATTTCTGGACGGCGCTCGACCAAGGATCACCTCTTTTATATATGTGTCTTCCGCAGTTTCTGTTGCACAGTTCACTCCATTCTAAAATTTTATTTTATTGTAGGTTTTGTAATACATATATGTTTTACAATTAATATTTTGAAGTGTGAAACTATGATTCAATATTTATATATAGGAAATAATTTAATGCTAATAACTAGACATCGGATTATATGTATTTGCATATTTGCATATGCAAATGCATAAAACTCGCTAATTACGGCGTTAGTGCATATTTTAGCCTTTTTCCCCAAAAGTGCATATTTCGTTAAGTAACGGGAGTTTTGATTGGTCGACTAACCTTAATTAGCCAATCAGAATGCTCAACGAGTAAACAAACCCTATTTTGGCATGGTAAAATGGCGAAAAATTACAAAATAGGCTCCATTTTAAGTAAATTTTGAGCTATTCAAAATAGGGCTAGATTACCCTAAAACTTAAAACATGGGTTGAATTCCAAAAAAGGGCTAGATTTAGCCCGGAAAGGTCTAAGGTGGCAACACTGGGCTCACGGGTGACAAACGTCACAAATTTGCGCTCGAAAATTAGGTAAAAATGCCTAATTGTATATTGGAACAAAAACTATACTAAATTTCATGAAAATTTCACTGTATTTGTACAATCTTTGATTTAAATATATAAAATAATAAAGGTTTTTTGATTTTGTATTGTGCATATTTTAGGCATATCAGTCGTTTTTAGTGCATATTTCGGCCTTTTTTAGTGCATATTTGCATGCATATTTTGGCATTTTGTTAGTGCATATAATCCGATGTCTACTAATAACATTTTTATAAAACTGATTATTGAATTTAAATAGTTATCAAAAATTCAATAATTCAAAATAGCCAATCTATGGACAAGTCATCAAGAAATTAATAAAGACTTCAATTTTAACTTGTGAAAAAACTGTTTTTGAAGTAAAACTTCTTTATGGGGGTTGGAAAAAAATTTAGTGTAACATTTTTTCGTTACGCACCATCTTTTTCTTATCCCTACCACACGTGATTCGACGTATTTCTGTAAAGTTGCATATAGTAAATTATTTTTTTGAAAAATAAGGTCATAAAGAAGTTTCACTTCTTACGTGTGTACACTAGTACACGCACGCATTTTTTTTATTAGTTTACATCCATAAGAGACCATTCCCAAATATACCATTTTCATGACAGTAAACATTATTCTTATTAGTATACCTAATTTTACTCAAAATAACAAAATATATTTAGAATATACTTACTTTTAAGCTATGTAAACTAATTCTCGGACTGTGTGGAACATTGCAACCATTAAAAATCTTCTGAGCAATGAATTCCAATAACTTGCCCCGTTCTGAGGAATCCATTTGAGCAATACCATTAGCAAACTTTTGCATTTGCCGTTTACTTACTTTCTTTTTAGTTATTTGTGTATTAATAACTGTTACATCGGAATCTCCACTCATTGAAATATTTGAGTCAATTGATTCTTGAGAATTGTTAACTAAATCTATCACTGCGTTTGGTCTTTTAGATGCATTTAATGTACTCTCCGCAGTTAGATCTATTGTTAAATAGGAATCGTTATTTATCTCTTTCGTTAAGTTCACTACATCCTCATTGAAGTTAGTTAATGTACGTGACTTAGATGAGTTTGGTGTGGAACATTGCAGCGGACATATATTTATATCAGATCGAGGTGTTTCAATATTTAATGTGTTTGTATCGTTCACGTCATCATCAGCGATTACGATAGGATTTATCGAAGCATTCTGCTCAGTTGGAGCTTCTAAATTACTATCAGTAATTTCGATAACTGTTACATTCGAGCTAGACTCTGAATTGGAACTCTCATTCCTCAATTTATCGAACAAATTTCTTATTTTACGACTGTTCTTCCTTTTGCGTTTCTTAGAATTTTTGTGAATACCAGTGGATGATACCTTTTTGAGCAATATACTGTCGCGACTCATTCTCTGGAAATAAGAGTGTTGTATAACATAATGTCGATTTGCTTTATTTTGCTTCTATATAAGATTATCTACTCAATAACTGTTAAGACAAAGTTTACCAAGGTAGAACCAAAACAAACTCACGCGAGGCAAAGGAACTTCCGAGTTTTTACCCATAACCTTGTTGAAAAATACTTTTTGAATTTAAAATTTAAGTGCAAAAGGGAATTAAAATGTGTATAACCCAATTTTGTAAACGCTTGAAACTTAAAATTATTCCAAAAACTCAAGAAAAAATAGACAAAAGTAAACGAGAACAAACGGCGAAAACGAGACAAATATTAAATAATGACATTTGACATAACGTTTAAAAATTTTAAAAGTTAAAAAATTTTATTCACAAACAATTTTCAAAAGGTCTAAACCTGAGGTCTAAACACAGTATAAAGGAGAAATGTAAAAAATGTTCATTATACGCAATAATTTATTGAAATATTGCTATGCCAGAAACATGATAATTATAATGAGTCACATTGCGTTGCGCTGTGGCACAGATAAAGCGTCGTATTCACGGTCCATCTTGACGTACGTCCCGCCAAGGTCATACACGATGCACGACGCAAAACGACAGTGAATAGTGTTGACGTACGTCAATAATAGGCATGACGACAGTATCCATAAATGATCGTATTAGTGTTTTTAAGGGAAAATGTATAATAGATAAATTACATATAGTGACTTAGAAATCTTAAAAACATTAAGATTAATGAGATTATCAATAAAATAAAACATTGAAATACTGCAGTTGGCCATTTTGACTAAAACACGCGTGACGTCAAGCTTAAGTAAACAACTCAAATCAGATGTTTTTTGTTGTTATGAATATGTTGAGAATACGCATTTTTATTTATTTTCTATTGTTTCACGTATGATTTATCGACTCAGAATAGAAATATAATTGCGAATTCACGAATACATGGTTCGGGGTTCTCCGCGCCAACTTTATACAATCATTTCTTATTATTTTCTCGCTTAAAATAATTACTAACACATTTTTGAGCATTATTTTTATGTGGATTCACACTGTAATACTGCACAACACTTATAAACTTTGAAATTCGTTTCTATAACACATATTAAATAAATATTTTTTTAATTTTCTTCGCAATGCGTACAAATAATTACGTATTTACCAAAATGTGACGTCACTCCTACGCCATGACACCTGCGAGCTGTTTTGGCACAGATAATAAATATTTTTTGGAAAATGGCTTTTATCTTCGTTAAATTTAAGTATATTACCGAAATATAGGGTTTTTCTTGTATAGTAAACGTATACACACATTATGGAAGAGGATTTCAAAATCTTTCGTCATGCCTATTGACTTATTGACTTATTAAAGTCTAAACTTTCTATTCAGCTTATATAGGTATAAAATCGCATTATCTACTTATTTTTTTTCCTATAAATTTATCGATAGTTATAAAATCGACTTTTGAAATAACACAGTAAGCATGACTTGATCTTAGGTTGATCTTAGGACTTGATAGTTATTATGTGGTTGGTACAAACCTCAGTACAAATTTACAAACATATTCAAAGAAATATTTTAACGATGGGCATGCATCAACATCAACATGCTTGTAGCAACGTCACATGAATCACAAAGTGTGAAGTGTGAACTATACAAAACAAGGCAACCATCAATCAAATACAAAACGGATGTCAAAATAAAAACTAGCAATTAGAATTTCATTATTCTATAGCAAAAGGAAAAAAACTTATTTTAACGTAAACTTTAATAATATAAATCGATTTTATTCTCTGTATAATAACAGATTTTATGAAAATAGGCAAGCGATAAGTATTGTCCATATTCAATAGCTCCCTAGTTCACCCGTTCTCCGGTTTTCCGCCCGCCTCCCTCCACCATCAACCGACCCAAACTAAACCAACAGAACAGTTCGCATTCGGTCTCTATGCGCGGAAGACGTACGTTTGACGGAATGCATATATTTTTTGTGCACTTTAAATCTTCTCAGAACCTTAAAATACCATAATCCATTTGTTAAATACATCAAGAAGTGAAGTTCCCGTGAAATTTGTGAAGAAAATAATCGATTTCGATTAAAAATACAGGTA
>CAJQZN010039441.1:0-13615 GCA_907164685.1 Colias eurytheme | reverse complement strand
CAAACAGCCATGGTTACCTTAGCTGAATAAAGAGAATCCAACTAGTGCTTGTACCTAGCTTATAATATTTACCTGTCATTTAATAAAAGTCACTCACCTAAAGACTATATCAGAACTTACCTACTCTGTATTTTTTGTAAACTTAAGCGATATCAAGCCCATCTCATTCATGGTTTTCAATCTACAGCGATGCACCTACTGCATTTTCTCTATGAAATTTTCATACAAACTTCACCTCAATTATATTTTGACGATTTTATGAGCTCAGCTGCTATATTCTATGTTACATAGGTAATTATTTATTCGTTATACATAAATGAAAATTTACCACTACAACGAGGATGAATTACAAAAAATTCAGTTCCATTAGGTGGCAAAAAAACTGAAATCTGTAGAATTTTCAACTAATTTAATCATCTTATCATTCTTCTTTCAATAAAAAAAACTTTCATCGAATCATCTTAAATTCTACGTCACAATTTAAGGGCACAATAAATAGTCTACTTCTAGTTTTTCAAAAATTATACAATAAAAGGATGATTTTATTATGTCAAAATTAAACATTCGCCTATTTAGAACACGTTAACCCGGTCAATCCTGTTTTGGCAGAGTTACTTAATACAAACAACGTAATGCATTATTCATTTAACAATGGAGTGCGTTTGATTCGCAGTTACTTGAGCAATACTGGACCTTAGATGTAAGGTTTCTTTCACCACAATCCACGGCTTTCTTCTCGAATGAATTTTCCAGAAAAATGTTGAGAAACCCTTCTTTTATAGCCTAAGTGACATTTAGATATCAAACTATAAAAATTACGCCTCTAAGTTGACAAATTTGAAAACTCGTTTTCTAGTAAGAGTAGTAGGACAGTCCTTGGTCCAATAATTAATTTCTTTTATAAGTTCTACTTGTAAGATTTAAAAATATCTTAATTACTTATTAATTGTAAAAATATTCATGAAGCCACTAAAATGATTTTAAGTAAAAAGAACTTGCAAAATACTATTTAAAGATTAATTTGGATCAATTTGCCGTTATCAAAATATATCCCATTAATAAATTTTATGTATTTTATGTAATTTTTTTATATTATGTTTCAATTACGCAAAAAACTAAAAAGTGCACCAATTTAATTTAAATTAGTTATGCAGATATACCCTGAAGGTATAAAATAAAGCTTTGAAACTAAAAGTTTTATTTTTAATGCAACTTAAGTAAAGACATAGCTTAAAGTTAGGGATCGTGAAGGCCATAAACAATTATATTTTCATATTCAATCTGTTTTCTAGTGATTATTTATATACCTACTTAAAAATGTTGTAACTGATTTTGAAAATTATTTCATCAATACCAATCTAACTACTTTATTCCATTGCGACAAGAACATTGATTTATTTTTAACTTTAATCCCGGGTCGCCCGAAGATCTGCTAATCGAAAGGGCAGTTTATAAATAAACGAGTTTAAATTAATGTAATTCATTGATAAATTGATTAAAAACCTATTTGCATAGCTACTTGGTATTTATCGATTTCAGTGTAATGTCCAGACTCAGAACAAGCTCCCGATACCGTCTAAATTCTAGGCATTAGTCAATAAATCTGAATAGCGTGCGTGGCTTAGTCACAATCCTGTCCTTTGAAATATTCAGGATATTGAAGTTTCGATACTTGAACAACAAAACAACCAAATATTAATTATAATATTATGGGATACAAGGGGTACCTACTTAAATTTTTGGGTACATATATAAAGACTTATGCAAGAAACTTTTAAATAGAATTTTCCAATAATCTAACCTAATTAATTATTCTTCTGTGATACTAGAAAATTCGAATTTATTAAATCCGAAAAAACGCAGAAAACTGCTCAAATAAAATATGTACCAACTTATTGTTGACTTCCTTCAGTAGGTAGGTTAGCAAAAATATATGTATTTTTCGTCAAATACTAGATTTGAAAGTTCAGTCTGATCCTAGTTCCATTGGAAGTTAACTACATATTTTTATTTTCCTCGTAATTATTTAAACATGTACCTAATACCTATAGCACAAAACAAATGTACCTAGTATACTTATTTAAAAAAGTGCATGTGTGCAGGCTTTCAGAACTTTGTAGGCAAAACCGCATAATCAAGCTAGTAATCCGCTCTCATTGTCCATTGTCCAAAAAATCTTAAAATTCAAGACCTCGTGACCCAAGAGACCCAAGACAGAATTGTATCGACTATCTGCGATCCGTAATTGAAACCTCACGATTAAAAACTTTTCAAAGACCTTGAGATTTCAATAGATCATAGACACCGAATGTAACCGGATAATGCGGATAATTTATCCATCTAGTGAGTTTTCATTTCACTTTTTTTCTAAACAAGGACAAGTTATATTTTAATAAAAACGAAACATTTATTACCTCATTATTATTTGAGAAGCCTGCAGAACAAATTGTAGTAAAACGAACGTAACGTGAACGTGAACGTGTTTGTATTTTTTTTCATTCATTAGACTTCTAGATTTCATGAGAGGTGTTTTGTGCCAATGTGCATATAAGTATAGTGCAGGTTTGTGTAATAGATACAGATTGCGACGAAAATAAATCTCTGTAATAAATTGCTTTAAGTTTGAGTTTGAGTTTTACATCCAACACGCATATACCCGCAGCTACATAAAGGTTTTTGCAACTACCAATAATAACATACCTACATTATGTCGCCTATTTATTATCTATCACTGTACATATGTACATAACCACTGACTTCTTTTATTTGAACTTAAGAGACAGTCATAACAGCGTACCTAGCATACCATTCACGTCCAGCATTAATACCATAGATTGTAATTGACCATAAGTCACACTAACATGATTATTGCCTCTTAACAATCTATAAGTACACTTCGACAATGCAAGGTCGCCTCATGTCCGGCTGTCTGTCCACCGGAGATTTCGTACGTCATTCTTTTACTACCGCAATTAGTGAGTGGGCACTGGGCTGGCTATATTAAAAAAAACAATGGAAACAAAACATTCATCATGTTCCATCATGCCAGTGTTAAGATTTGCGTGCAGCAAGGCATGCAGATTGAATGGCAACATTGAAAAATATATAAAAAAATTTTTAAATAAGAACACTCAAAGAATACAAAAAAATGTTCATAACGTAAATAATTGCTATCGGAATAAGCTATAAATGATTCAATAAATTTAATTGCAACTATAAGGTCCAATAATATTGAGATCGATAAATAAAAATAATAAATTTTTAAAAATTTTTAATTAACCGACTTCTTTTATGTTTATGTTAGTCGCCGGATTTATCGAATAAACCTTTAAAAAAATAATATTTTAAAATTTTTAATCATTAATATTACCTACATGTTAATGGTAATTTGTTGTAGATTTGGTAGTAGGTAATATTTAAATGTCAATACATAAATTATATGCTTATTGCATAGAAATTCTAGTTTCCGATCTTTTTTAAATTTAAGTACCTAGCTTACATATATTATATGAATGTGGATCGTCCTTTAAAATACTACCAACAGACCTTCAATACATCCGAATACCTTTATTTGTAGACACCACATAATTTTAGGCCTTGAAATTAAGAGCGTATACGCACTATGCGGGTAGCCGCATTGCGGGTAGCCGTCCGGCTGACCGCAATCACAATTATGTACGTAATATTCATTTCTATGCGCACTGTGCGGTCTGCGGTAGCCGCATCGCTACGCTCTAATACTAGAATATTTCCCGCGAAAAATGGCGAATGACAGATGTCAAAGCACCTAAACGAGGCAAAGGTATTAAATTATTCAGCCAGCGAGATAGTTACGATACGTTCGGATACCGAGACGAATAACTTTAACGCGGCTTGAATTACAAATAAAGCAAACAGAAAGCATTATATACCTAAGCACGTTGGAATAAGGGTGAATTTAAAGCAATAGGAATGGTTTAGGACATGCGTATTGCTTCAATGTGTAGAAGGTCCAGATATGTCAAGGACTGCTTAGCAAAATAGCTTTCTTTATTTACACATTACTTATATACCTTACAAAAACAACTGAATAATTTTATGGAATACTTACGTTTTCGTAATAATTGATATCAATACCAGTTAGGATTGATATCTAAGACCTTAATGTCATATAGAGCATTACATTCCTACCTTCTACGTCACGTTCTTTATATGTGAAGCGTATAATATTTTATCCTCATTTTATCGAACTCTTATAAATCGATCTAGTTTAAACGAAATGTTAAAAATATAAGGCTGTTATGAAATAAATATATTTCAGTCTTACACGTTACATGATCTACAAAAGCACGTTACAAATATAAGTACGCGTTTAAGAAACCTCAACCTACCTTAAAGTACTCCTACGCATGAACATATCGGTCCGATCTGTACATAAACTCAACAATAGCAGTAAATTCTCACATATCTTCAAATAAACCGAAGCCATTTATCAACTCTGTATGCTCATAAGGAAACAAAAAATATTTTATATCCTACTAGCTCGTAGGCGGAGACGCTACGAGAATTTTTGCATTTGTATACAGCCGGGGTAGACAAGGGTACGGTTCTTATTTTTTTTAGTTCTTCTGGTAGTTTAGGTAGTTAGTTCAATTTTGTGCTACATTAATCTAATTGCAAATCTTATAGAAAGAAAATTGTGCAGAGGTATTAGATTCACTGATTGTAGAGTTTTTATGTAATTAATAAAAATTAACACATTTCAGAGCTGATACTAAACCACAGTAAACCATCCAGTAAAAAGTTGGCGTAAATATAAAAAATACTTATACTACCTTTACCTATAATAACCTTTTCTCTTTGTAAAAATAAATAAAACCCATCAAGAAGACAGCTCAAACATCCAACATCACCATGACGTTTCAAAAATGCATCTTGCAAATAAAATAAAAAAGCCATGATCCAAAATAAACAAATCTAACATGAACAATGAGCGCGCAATGTTGCGAAGTTCTGAAGTTCTGAAGAAGATAAAACCTACAAAACCTGTATGTAAGTCCTGTGCAACGATCAACGAAGCCCAAGAACTGATGAACAGATTGAAAAGGATCATAAAATCTAAACCAAAATGTGAAATATGTAATACGGAGTGTACTATTGAATACCATCTTTGTAACTTGGTAGCTTGGATGGGGGCTATAGTAATACTTGCTGTTGTCCTGAGGTCTCTATATCTGCTGTATATGAAACCAGAAGGTACATGACAAGGTATATTTATGCTCGTTGTTTTCAAAACTAAAAAAAATTGCACTGTACCGATTTACAGAACCGTTCCTTGCTGTAAATGTGACAATATTACAAACAATATCTTGTATTCAGGGAAATTCTTTTGCATATTACGTAGTTGGTTTAAAATTACGTATAAATTGCTAGAAATTTTAAAATACTTTACTGCATTTTGCTTTTTTATGTCGATAATTATCTATGATTTTGTTACAACAATAAAATGCTCAAACCTAAATATGTATATATGCAATATTTTTTTTTCAATATACATATTTTATAATTTGTTTAGTTTTCAGGACGATCCAATGAAACAATGATCGGCCAAATATGCACAAATGTTGGGTTTTAGAAAAAAGACGAGGATATATCGTCTTAAACGGGCTATTTATTTAAAAACCAGAAATGGTACGCTTGGATCTGGATTTGTGACCCAAATTAGCAACATTGTTGTATCGATTGGCATTCTCTTCGTATTCTTGCTTATCCTGAGAGCGCTCTATTTGAAGTTTGTTAAAAATCAAATGGAATGTCATTACTAAAATATATAGAATTACATACTAACAGAGGAATAAAATCATGATGTAATTATTCCCGGCCTTATTTATTCTATTGTCCTCCTCTCATCCTCTGCAATCTCAACTTAGATTTAAGGATTATTTCATATTTGCAATAAGTAGTTTTCTTTCATACAGAAATAGATGGTAATCTATTATGGTAACCCCCTCGTACGTCTGAATCGGCATTTTAGGTCAAAGTCAACACAATATTTTGAACTTATTTCTATTACTGTTTATTTTATTTTATTTATTACGCATTACGAAATCCAAAATCGCGACCTTAAACAATTTTAATTGAACAAATTGACAGTCATAGCAGAAGCTTTTAAATTCATATCATTAATCCATTTAGGATCTAATAAATATGGTCATTGGTCAACTTTTATGACCCAGACTTCCTTTTGGCATTAAATCCAACCATCCCGTAATATATAAACTTCATAGTAATATCTGAACTTGATTCATTATATGGCATTATATATCCGCTAGATAATTAGTATTTAACATAATATTATTACCTAATTAACTGGAGATAGGAAATAGAACTGGTTGGTCATTTTTCGCTGTGTTAGTTAACATTGACATTCAAAGTTCAAGTTGGAATCGAATGTTCTGGAATATTGTTGACTAATTTTTTTTGAAAATTTCGTTCACGGAAATCTTAAGACCAAATTACAGACACATTTAGGATTAAACAGATTAAAAATAACATATATATGTATTTATACAACAAAATGAATTCAGGCATTTCGTAGATTATTCAAAATTAACAAATTTTTATATTATTATCTTTGAATTTTTCTGTTTTTATTATCTTAAGAATGTAAAACCCCACTAAACATGGTATCGGATATAAATTTATATCATTTCCTATTTCTACATGGATGGAAGAAATAATTTATATACGGAAGTAGGCTGTAGGATTACGATTTTTCTCCCGTCCGATTAGGGCCCTTCTGGCCTCCTCCACTCAAGCGACAGCTCAAGCCGAGGTTCGTGGTCCCCGTCAAGGGGGGACGCCCTTGTGCATGTCGCTACCAGGGTGAACCTTCAGTTCACCCCCGCGTCCGCGTTAAAATGTAGAAGCCCTTCTGGCTAACATTGAGAGACACCACACAAAAAAAAAAAAAAAAAAAAAAACGATTTTTCTATATAACTATTACCTATTTCATATTAAATAACAATTTAATATTATTTAATCTATAACCATTGTTATAACACTACATTTTTATCAAATATTTTAGCAAATACATTTGCAACACTTATTCGGTACAAATATTAATGATATCTCACAAATTTTCAAGATTTTTCAAAAGTTGTACTTAAAAATCGATAGGTAATATATAAGTAGGTAAGTATAGAATTTGAAAAAATATTATATAAGTACTTATTAATTATGTAACTAAAGTGTAAATAGTTGAATAAATAAGTTTGCTGCATGCCACTGCATATTGAAAGCGAAGCGAAGCTATTTAAATAGAGCCTGGTTAATTAAAAGAACAAATCCGTAACATGCATTGTCCACGAATAACCCATAATGTTACCTATTTCATTAGCACCTCTTTACAGTCTTACCAATGCAATGGCATAAAGGTTTGCTCACAAACTTGTTTGCGATTTCTTTTATTTGCAAATAGTACGATTGTCGCAACTCACGGTGGTAAAAGCTCTTTGAATAACTTTGCCCATGCTCGACAAAAGCAAAGAAAACTAAACTAAATTGTCTGTGCACAACAGAGAGGTAATCAATTTCAATTAAAAGATTTAAAGTTTGCAAATGAGGCCTAAGGTATTGGGTACCAAGTATGCTAATTTTAACTTAAAACACAAAAGCTTTGTGCATGGATATTAACGCTAAAAAATCATTATCATTACAAAGCCGCAGTTGCACGCATCTAAGAATTTACGAGTAAAAATTTCACCAAAATTTTATCTGTTATAAAAATCTATTCCATACTTTCAATTATTATTACAATAGCTGTTGTGCCCCGCTGTTTCACCCGCGAAACCTTTCATTTATTACAACGCTACGGTTTGATTTTTGATAAAATAAGCCTACGTTTGACCATGGGCACCATGGGTCTCCAAATTTCATCAAAATTGATACTGAGAGCGTAACAGGCTTGCGCATTCAAAGCTATATTAGTAATGTAGTTTTTTGTAATAAAAATCTAAATAAAGTGGAACTAGTGAATTGTGTCTTTCTTTACTATAAAATGCAGTTCCATTAAGAAGTAACAATACAAAGTATAAATACATAATATATTAGTATGGATTGCGATAGAAATCAAAAAACCCGATCAGATAGTAACAATTTCCAAGAACCGGCCAACATAAATCATAACCTTTTGCCTGTCATGACTTCACGAGTAACGAGAAATGTAACATTCAACCATGGACGTATAAAAAAAGACGGACGGTATATCGCCTAAACATTGAGTGAAGCCTAGTAATGGCGGCGAAACATCCATGTGTGTGCCATGTTGCCATGGCAACAGCTGTCCTGTTGACAATGGCGGCTGTATTTTTTTCTATAAATTTTGCCGTAATAATTTTGTCATTAAAACATAAAAGAAATAACTTGCTTCCCTGTGGAATGTAATCCCTTGTGTTTTAATATTTAAAATTGTACTGTTGCGACACCATTTAACCACGCAAGACGGCATTTTAAATATTTTTTGTGAAACAGTGACGCAGTTAATCAGTCGGTAGTTCACGACGTAATGGCGGCCGACTAGCTTACTATGCTGCCCGCAGCCCACCAGAGACTAAAGAGCAGTAACAGCCCTTTTGTGATTTTTCGTTTTATTAGTGACTAGCTGTTGCCCGCGACTTCGTCCGCGATTACGTCGTTTTAGGTCATTCGTCGTTTAAAAAAATACGTGACACTTTATTTTTGAATGTTCTTAATTGTCTCTTATAAAATTTAACTACATTAAAATTGAACACTCTGAAAATCTTAAAATCGGAGAAAATTGAAAATCTGAGGAAAACATGAAGGAATGTGATTAAAATTCTACATTACTTAGTATTTCAAATAATAATCTAAATTAAATGTAGATTAACAGTTTGAGAGCACCGTTATAGAATATGTACCTAAGTATGTACGTTAGTTTACATAGTAACAAAACAAAAACACGATGACTTTCTTTCGCGCTCGGTACCACAAACTAAGCATGTTAATGGTACGTGGCCCGCGTCACTTGACCCCCCGCGAGTTCCCCTCCTTTGCTATGCGAAAATACATTCGTCGCCCTGCTGTAGGAAAAATTGTAATACTGTGGCCTGGGCGTTATACACGCCCAGGGAGTTCCTGAGTGCCGATAGATGTCCGTCTATCGGCATTTATAACAATCTTATATTAATATCACCATCTTGAGGAAAAGCTTCTAATGTCGATTTAAAACTGCATACATACGAATTAACCTTTTTTTTTTTTTTTTTTTTTATAGTGGGGAAATCTTCCAAAGATACCCACGGCACATACGAATTAACCTGATGAAACATGTTCTAAAATTGTGAAATGAGTTCAGTTTTAAATTCGAGAAATATTGATAATTCTTGTATTCGACTATTCGTTGTAGTCGAATACAAAATATATTTAAAGTAACTTAGGTTGGCCTTCAGGCAAAAGGGATCCTATCAAATGGTAAACTTGACCTTGTATCTTAAAAGTAAGCATGAAAGGACCTTCTGATAATTGTTGAGCACCAAAGGATCATTTGAAACGCACTACTATAAGAGCGAATATTGTCTAAGAACTGTTTAGATTGCACGTCATGTTCCTCTAAAAGTAGTGATTTCAAAGGTTCCGGTGTATCTTCAAACGAAAGCCGACTCCTTACTCCACTTTAAAGCATTACAAAAATAACATACTACGTTAATATCGCCTATACAGAAGATGATCTGTAATCAATTGTGAGGTTATAAGAAAACCCACTTTTATATTCGTCGGACCCCACCACCGAATTCGTAGATTGATCTTCTATGTTTACCTCTAAGTCATTAAGACTATGCGAAATCTGTCTGCAGTAAGAGGGGCCTCTCGCTATTCGTCCGTTTCCAGAGACCGAATAGTTTCAATTCTTAATCTTTCAGTAAACAAACTTAATAATCGTTTTTGTCTCAATTAATTGTAATATTCGCGTCCCTACTCTAGTCATTGCTTATGCTCATGTTCATCTTCAAGAGATCGAATAATATTATGGTGCACCCTATCATTTGTCAAACGGTCTTCATATTGAGTAAAAGTTTCAGATTCTCGAGATAAAATGTGACGGCCGTGATCAGCTGTGAGACGTTATACCCTCTCAGTGAAGGTTTCGGTCTCACGGGATAGTACATGCCGTTCGCGGTCAGCTGTGAGCCGCAATTCTCGTTGTGAAGCGGTTTCAGGTTCTCGGCATAACACGTGTTGTTTTCGGCCTAGAGTATACCTCTAACGATTCTTGAGAACTCTTATTTCTCATTTTCTTAGCTTTGCTCGAATTTCGAGATAAAGATTTTTTAGGTGGCATTGATGCATGAAAATAAAAATTGAGTTAAAACGGACTGAGAGTGTTATAGACAAATATAATCAGAAAGCTTCGAACTCCTAAGCTATCGGAAGTTACACGTGTTATTGTGAGTCAACCATAAAAGATAGACATTTATGATGTCGGGAGATATTTTTTATATAATAAGGAGAACATTTCTTTCATACATGATTTCTGTGTAGCTTTAACCATTAAGGTTGCACACGCGACGAAAGCTTAAAAATGGAGTTACTGCTCTGCTCAGGAATATGAAAAATAATTGTACCAAGTTTCGTTTAAATCCGTCGAGTAGTTTTTGTTTCTATACCGGTTATACGGACAAAAATTTTACTGTTTGCTTCTTTGGCATCAGTGTCGATCCCTAATCACCCCGTGATAGTTATTTAGGAAATATATTTCATGTACAGATTTAATATACCTAAGTATACATAATATATTTAGATTCCAATTTCCATGTAACGTTAAATTCGACTATACAATAACTAACAGACAACGCAGGTTACTCTCGTTTCCGTAAGTTGAGGCGGCTACATATTCGGTCCTCATAACATCACTTTTAGTGAACGAAACGACAGCGCGGTTTAATTCGATGCCAACACCATCAGAAAAAGGAAATATTTTTAATTGTGAAAAAATATTATGATTTACACTATTTTAATATAAAATATATGGCTGTGAGTGTGTAAAAATAAATCCAGCTAGTTTCACATCACACTTATGTTTATAATTAGCTATACGACATGAAAATATACATATTAATTACCAAGCAATAATCATACAGGTAAATACTGAACAAAAGTATTAACAGTCAAAGTTTATTTTTACTAACATTTAACAACACCCATGTAAATGATGAAGAAATGATAATTATCAACGAACTAACCTTTTCTATAATACTTAACACAGCACATTTTTTAAATTATCTTGCTCAACTCTGCTCAAAAATTTGAGGGTTTTGTTGGAACTGTAATGTGTCAAAACTATGATATATCTAAACTACGATACAACTTGCATGCGGAAATGCTCATTACAATCAGTGAATTTAAAGAATAACTAACAACAACTATTCAATTTTATTGAGCTGATGAATATCTTTTGCCTGGAAGAGATCACCGCCGCCTAATAAATATACTGTGTTCTCTTATAAAATCGTAACATAATTTCTTTTATCTACTAAATTTTAATAAATAAGTTCTTTTTGTTATTTTTATCTAAAAATGATCTTGAGCTTATATTAGGCAAAAGTATACATTAACTTTTTATAATTTCAGGACCGCACCTTAGATGGGGTGCTCGGAAAATATGCCTACGGATTATTAATAGAGAAATGATACCTACACAACAAAGTTATGTTGGTTCCATTTTATTTATAAAATATAATGAAAATGGGCAAATATAAAACATATTATGTAAAATGATTAAAAATAAATAAATGAAGCAACTACGATTCAAAGAAAACATCTTTTTCAGTGTGAAAATGCTCTAAGCAATCCTGGATGATGAGTAGGTATAATATCATGTACTCTCATCCCAGTACGGTCGGTACCTCGATAGCCATAACGATAAATATTATAATCAGATAACAGCAAAGTCAGAATAAAAATCATAACTTGTACAGTTGTGAGTGCAAAATTTATGTTTCATTTGGCAATAACATTTTTTTCGGTACTAAAACGTAGTAGTTTGATATGTGGTTGGCTGCCCCTCCTCTCCTTCCTGAAAAATATCCTACAAAATTACCCGAGATACTTCCAATGATTGAACCATACGTTGGACATTAACTTCAGTCAAAAATTCACGAAGCGGATGATTACTAATTTCCACTTAATCCTTGCTGCCACTATCTTCATCATCAAATCATCAATTTTCAAGTGGTGTTGTAAAATTGTCAGCAGAAATAGTCTTCCAAAGGCGATATAATTTTATGAACATTGAATCTGTAAATAAAAAATCAAACGTTAATAATTGTAAATCAATAAAAAAAGCTACTTACAAATAAAATTTTATCAACAAACTACTGTTCCCAACGCACCTCAAAATCTTGTAAAAGTCAAAAAGAATTCATCATTTTATTATTTCATTCTAAAAGTGTAATATAAAACCATTATAAAACCAATAAAAAACATGAATTGCTATCATTATAAAAAAAAATACCTATAAAAGTAACAACTTACCTTTTGTGGGAACGCATGGTGAAAATTCACAAAACACGAAGATTGAATTTGATATTTTTGGTTTTATGACATTTATTTTAATTTTATTTATTTATTTATTTATTTATTCAAATGCTTTATAAATATAAATTTAAAAATTTATAAATAATAAATTTATAAAGAATAGAAACATTCGATCACGAAATTATGTGGGTTCGAGTCCCGCCTCGTGATCGAATTTTTTCTATTCTTTATAAATTTATAAAACACGAAGATTAAAAATGTAACCAATGAACACAATCAATATTAGATTAATTGTAATGGTGTCTAGTTTGACTTAAAATAATAAATATCTACCCTCACTTTTAAAAATGTAGTATATTCACACGAAATATAAGCGCACCTTATAGGGAAGGGAAGATATGGGTTAAAGAGTTAAATAAATAACATGATTATATTTAAATTATTAATTTTCAACAGTTGTTCAGTAGTGATAACATGTAAATTGATTTGATTTTTACGAAATCTCATAGATGGCGCTGTTTCAAATTTGTCTTTTTATACTACTAAATTCATTAAACTGTTTCTCTGCCCAAATTACGTAAATGACATAGTTTTTATTTTGTAAAGCTAGATAATAGCATGGCTTACTCGAAACCAACATTTAAACATGAGTCTTTAGATTGCACGCTGTCGTAGTACACGGAATATATAAGAAAAATAAAGGTTCACAGCTCCTCCCGCGAAGGTGATATCATGATAATATGTTTAAACTATCCTCACCCGACCTCTTAGGAATATTCATGCAAAATTTGAAGTAAATCTATGCAGTACTTTTCGAGATTAGCTCGGTCAAACATACAGACAAACAGACAAACAGACAAACAGACAAACAGACAAACAGACAAACAGACAAACAGACAAACAGACAAACAGACAAAAATTCTAAAAACTATATTTTTGGCTTCTATATCGATTATAGATCATGGATTATGTATTCTTTTAAAAAAATATTCAATGTACAGTTTTGACTTTCCTACGATTTTATTATATGTATAGACTAGCTGTTGCCCGCGACTTCGTCCGCGATTACGTCGTTTTAGGT
>CAJQZN010039440.1:0-26058 GCA_907164685.1 Colias eurytheme | reverse complement strand
GGTACAACTTGTAGATAATTTTATGGCCTTTCAACTTTTCCTTGAAATTTTTTCTCTAACATGTACCGTTTTTGAGATTTAAGCGAAAAATGAAAAAATGGACCCATTTTCCCCCTCCCCCCACTCCGGGGCTCCTCCTAGTGGCCCGGGGTTTTAGTATGTTTATTACCTAGGGACTCTTGACATGTTTCCGAAGAAACATCTTACGTTACTAACTCACGCACTCTAGAACTTTTTATTCTATGGACTATAAATTAAACTTTAAATGTCGTTTCTTTTGTTTTCAGGTTAGTGATTTTTTTTCTCATTTTAGTAACATTAACAATGTAAAAGTTATGTTTGTTAAATGTGCGAATATTAAAGTCTCAACTTTTGTTTTCAGAAGAAACACATCGTTTAATTTAAAATCCCTTATAAATATAAGAAATGTACCTCACAAAAATGGGCCACCCGCAGTAAATGTGACGTCGTATTGTTAACGCGGTATAACTACGACCACCCTGCATCGCCTTAATGCATATTGTAATTCTTAGACAGTGCGCGCACGAGCAACTTTGTCTCCGCAACTTTTTTGTCTCCGCAACTATTTTGTCTCTCCCACCCATGGGCTAGTATGAAAGTGCGCGCACGTAGCGACGCAACTCCCCATACAAATTGATGGGAGAGACAAAATAGTTGCGGAGACAAAGTTGCTCGTGCGCGCTGGCTCTTAGAACGCAGTTGCAGCGTTGCATTTTTGTTTAGCGATAAGTTTATAGTTTTAAGTTCTCATTCTTGATGTAGAGAGCACATATTAAAGACGTTTAAATTAAATCTTGTCTTTTTAAAAAACGTTCTTCGGTCCGTCGAAATTTGAGTACCTAGTGATTGTTGATGTCTTGGTAAGTTAAAATGTGTGTTGAATAATATGTGTTGGATACAATATTTCTATTACCTGACTGTTCTACTGTTACACTATTATTAGCTAGACAATGTAGATAGAAAATAAACTTACATGGACCTAGAAAAAGGCAATGCTATTCATTTAACTCAAGCAAACTAACTTTTATTTTTGTTACTTTACACTCCAATATGCTATCCCATAGAACAGATCTATAACTATTATATTTATAGAATTTGTATATTTTTATCTATTTAATCCCCCATAAATCATCAGTGTAACGATCAGGCCCAGAGTCCTTTGGGAGTTTGCCATTGCCACATTTACCAATGAAGAAGAGAAAGAAAAGGTTTCATTTATAACTGAAATGGCTTAGAAGTTTTATGGGATTATTCAGCAACAATTGCGTAAATTGGCGTACGACTTTGCCATTGCAAAAAATATTAAAAATATTTTTTCATCAGAGAAAAAGATGGCTGGAAAATGTTGGGTGTATGCCTTTTTGAAAAGTAATCCTGGAATTTCTTTAAGGCTTCTCCAGTCAACAAGCCTAAACAGGGTTTTGGAATTTAATAATAATTTAAAAATAATTTTTCACTAACCTGGAGACCCTCTTGTCAAAGCATAATTTTCCAGCTAATCGAATCTTTAATGTTGATGAAACAGGCTTAAGCAAGTCGGAAAGGCTACAAGTGCAGAACGTGGCCAGAACGTCACAGTTGTATGCGCACTTAGCGCAACAGGAATATATGTTCCTCCGATGTTTATTTATCCACGACAGAGAATTAAATCTTCTTCTTACAACATTACTCTTTCTGCAGTTTCTAGATTTTGTATTACCGATTTTTAATAAACTAAACCGCGAAATGCAATCGGAAACAGCAAGAGTACAACGTTTTGTATTCGCAAGTTTGCGTCAGTTTAAGAACTTTGTTCGATTGTTTTTTAAAAAGAGACTATTTAGAAAAGAACAATCTCGAAAACATTGAGTATAAAAACCCACGTAATTTTGTAAACATTGAAGATGTATATTACGGAGCAAATGCCATAAATACCTTGCTTACAGATAAAAGATTGACTCCAGAACAAATTCATTTATTCCGTACGAGATGCTTACAATTCTTCAGCGTTGGCAGCATGAAATATGGTGATGGCTCACGAATATTTGAAAATGTTAGTTCTTTTGTTTTCAACATATTGTCTTTACCACACTCATCTGCCAACGTCGAGAGAATTTTTTCATCAATAAACGTAATGAAAACGAAACAGCGTAACAAACTATCAACTGAATCTATTATAGGTCTCCTACACACTAAAAGATAGAAAACGACCAAACATGTTATAATTTTAAGATAGATATTAAAATGTTTGGAAAAATTGCTACCAAGAAATGGTATGAGCATCAATAATGAGTATTAATGAGTATAAATATTCGTTGTCTTTTTAAAATGTATGTTTTTTCTTTGTCAAGAGGCAAAGTACTAGTCAGAGTTTTGGAACTTCGCGCTGAACTTTTAATGTATTTGCAGCAGACCAAGTCAGAATACTCCAAATTCATTTGTGACCCGGAATCCCTTTTGAAATTAGCTTTTCTTTCTGATTTATTTGAGCATTTAAATATATCGAACTAAAGTCTTCAAGGGCGAGATTTATTGATACGAAATTTATTGACACGGGGTTGCTCGTGGACGCAGTGATAAACCCTGTTTATGGGATGCGTTGAATACAAATTATAAACACAAAGATGCCCGGAATCAGGCGTGGGAAGATATTTGTGATGAGATGTTTGAAGGTTTGTCACAAGAAGAAACAACCGGGATACCAATCTACGGCAGCTACACGGCAGTGTACAACCAACTGCATCTCCATTAAGCGTGTCCACCAACAATTCGACCGAAATGTTATGAAAATGGAAATAACGCAAGGAACGTTCTCCATAACCAGTCACGTACGTCGCTTCAAAAATGGGCAAGAGTTATTCAAAGGCTGGAGACAAGGAGGTGATAATTGCACAAAATACAGCTGAAGGAAGTAATTCTGCGGTCGAATCTCATATCCAGATAAAATAATAAAATAAAATAAAAATAAAAAGTTCATTTATTTGCCTTCACAACTTAAAACTATTACAAACGAACTAAATATGTAAGTATGTAGCATTTTCGTTGTGAAGGACTAGTGTCTGAAATAGGTCTGTGAAAGACCTGTAGTACAGATCACTAGCCCCCTCTCGCGGATAGCACTACTAAATACATTCATAGTTTCAAGAGATAAATAATATATTACTGGCGTCTGCCTTGACAATTTTCGCCGTTATGATCGTCATATTTATATGGAAAAAGCTGAAGGATAGACAAAAGAAATAGATCGAGAAACATACGAATCACAGTTTATAAGAAGAATGCGTTTGCGGTTGTCGGGAAAGCGAGAACGTGAAGAAGGATACGAATCCGTGTAAAACTACTACCCCTGTGGTGTAGAGTGTATTATTTCTTATTTAAGTTTAAGTATCTTTATTCATATATAGTTTAAAACGTACTGCTAACTTAGACAGTAAAAAAAAAGTATCTCACATACGTAGGCTCGCACACTACGCTACCGGTATGTGAGATATTCCGCGGCGACTAGTCTCCGAGACTTGCAGGATACTTGAATCGCCTGTGCGTATCGCAATGGGAGAATGGCCTTAGAATTTCAATCAGGCGTGCTGTCACTGATTCAAAACATTAAAAAGCAGCGTGAAAGTCGTTTATACTCATGAAACTATGGTTGGAATTCACGGTCTGCAACAATCTGTATATTCGTCACAAAACCAGAATATCTTCCCTTCAAGTGGATATGGATATTTGACACGCCAACTCGTTGAACCAACATCACCTACTATGTCACACCATTCTAGTATTACTAAAGATTCGGACTTTTAGTGATATTTAACTACCTGACTATACTAATTTGTTTACGATATTATTAAAAAATTAAAGTTACATATATTTCTTTCAATTAATATACTTATGTGAACTAAAAGTGACTGTTTTATCTCTTATTTTATACAAATGAATAGGTAGGTAGGTATGTATAATTATATTACCTTAGAAATATCACCAACCTTTCTTCAGTACAAATGCAGTCTCTAAATCTTGTATATTGGTAGTTTATGCTCACTGATATTTGAGCTCAAGCAAAGCTCGATGATATTAGATCTATGTTAAATAATAAATAAAAATGATACCCATTGGACAAAAAAGAAAACAAGGCCGGCCCACTAAGTCCGAGCCAGCACTTATTTACCAGTGACGATGAGTAGTAGGGCTCCTCATACCTATCAATGTTTCTTAGTATTAATAAGAAGTTTTTTTTTAGTTGACTGAAGCGTCTTATTTTATTTTTTGTTCATTTGATTGAAATAAATGCATGCATAGTACTTTATTTTTACGGAGTACATTGTTTTATTTAATTACCCTTATACACTCGTGAGCAAAAAAATCGACTCAGGCGACACACCTTCAGTCGCAAGTCACTGGCAAAAAAACTGAACGCGAAAATATTTTTTTTTAGTAATATCTTAAAGCTGATAGTATTAGCTTCAAAATGATATAAAATATTGTAACGTTTCTTGCTTACCCAACCCAACAATATGTTGTGATCAGTAACCACCCTTTTTAAGCTTGTTTACAGTAGTGCTAATTAAGGGTTACTGACCCATATAAAAGGTTATCTACCTGACCCACCGTCCGTCCACCGTCAACCGATACACATCTCCGTTATCAACAAACAAGAATTCTACCTGAAAATGGACACAACAAGTGATAAAGCTGCTCAAGCGGTCACCGGGTGACCGCTTGAGCGCGACAAGGCCAGAGTCAGCGTGAGGTGGCACGTGCCCTAAACATGAGCCAGTCTGCTGTTTCTAGAGGCATTTCAATGAATGCAAAAACCGAGTTGGTTTTTATTGAAACTGGCGGTCGAGTGGGAGGATTGACGGCGAACCGATACATCGAAGAGATTTTAGGGGTTCACGTCGTTCCCTACGCCGGTTTCATCGGCGAAAACTTCATCTTAATGCACGACAATGCCCGTCCACATACTGCAGGCTCCGTTGTGCAGTATTTACAAGAGGTCGAAATTGCTGCTATGGACTGGCCAGCGCGTAGCCCCGACTTAAATCCGATCGAGCATTTGTGGGATGAACTCAAAAGAAAAGTTCGAGCTAGAAATCCTGCACCAGCCACGAAATCGGATCTCAAAGCGGCGCTCATTGAAGAATGGGATAGCATCGAACAAGATTGAGTAAAGAAACTTATTCGATCCATGAAGAAGCGATTGGAAACTGTTATTAGGGGGGAACACTAAATATTGATAAGTTAATTTAGTATTTAGACCAATTTAAGCTTGAATTTTCTTTGCTGTTAATTATCACCTTGTTTCATTGTTTGAGACTCCTTCTCATTTAATATTTTTTCTTTACCAAAAATAAATTAAAAAAAAACAAAGTAGACCACACATTTTAAAGCTAAAACTAACCGCTTTGAGATGTTATAGTCAGAAATAGAATGAAAGCTTCAGATTTTTTGATACAGACTTTTAACCGCGAGCGTGCGTCCTGAGTCGATTTTTTTGCTCACGAGTGTATTTCAATAATAAAATTTCTCAACTAATAGAATAGTTACTTCAAATAGTTATTTCATATTATTTTTATTTTTTAAATGTGAGCTCATTATACTCTGCTCATTAGTGTATTTTTAAAAGTGTGTTGCCGCAACAAAATCGTGCGGAACGGAGCGTTGCTACTGCGTCATCGCGGCGTCACGTCGCGGCGCCGTGCGATTGGCCGCGGATTGACCCCACTGTCCTCTACGACTTCGATTTGCCACGCAACCGCCAAGCAGGACACTCCCTCGCTAAAATTAATTGTACCGCAAGAATTGTAGAAGTCGCAAAATTACAGTGCAGTTTGGTAAGACGGCCAGCTAATTTATCCAACCCTGTAAAGCTTCATCTCAATGATACTGTGCTTTGTATATTCCAGAGCTTTTGGTGTTGCTTGCCTCCTCATGTGCTTTTACGCAACCGAAGAATCTGCTTCACGTAGCACGTAAGTACTTGTAGCTTTTTACTTCAGTAATTATGTCTCTTTCTGAGCAAAAGGAGCTTAAGGATTTCAGGAAAAAAAAGGGGATTAATTAAATGTAAGTTAACTAATTTTAAAAAATACGTTTCTTCGTTTGAAAATGTTGACCTTGACACGCATCAGAGAGCAGGACACTCCCTCGCTAAAATCAATTGTACCAAACGCATTTTGTAATTTTGAATAAATTTGTATACGCGCAAAATTTACTTTCGTCTTCTTTCACCACCCTAAATCCAGAGACCAGTACGCTACAAAGTGGTTTTTGTATTCGAAACACTTCATTTAAGATAAAATGCCGCTCAGTATAAAAAATACATTTGCCAAATATTGAAAGAAATGCAGGACGTAACGTTGACACTCAAACAAATATTAGGTCGCTCAAATATTATGAAGCTGCTCATTTTGTATTTTAAGTAACTCAAATTAATGTTTGTAAGTTGCTGTTCTGTTGATTTCTCGTCACTCGCAGTCAGTCGCTCAATTAGTAATTCTATAACCCAAATTAATTAATTTTGACACTTAGAACTGTAATTTACAGTCACTCGTTTTATTGCTAAACTTAATTTAATACCTCAAGACTGTCACGAGTTCTATAATACCCAAAAGGGCAGTAGCTCTATTAACGAAGATGTTGATGGATACGTGCCAACTCTTGATTTTAACTTAGATGATAACAGAAATTGATGTGCACGCTAATTATTTCGCTAATCTTTCTATTTTTTTTCTTAATTATGGCGTTTATACCTGATTCTGTTAGCTTTATGATTGAGGTCAATAAATATGTAAGTTCTTGACAAAAACACTTGTTTTTTTTTTTAAGTGAAACTCCTTTATCGGGGTTGGAAAAAAATTTCGTGTAACATTTTTTCGTTACGCGTGACATTTTTCCGTTTCGCGTGGTAGTGATAAGGAAAGATTCGCGCCATCTTTTTCTTATCACTACCACGCGTGTTGCTTCCGATATGGATGCAGTTTTAAATTATGCTTCATTGTTGTAGAATATTTTTAATTGTTGTATGATGTATGACATGATTTGATGGAACTCAAACTCAGAGGATTGAAATCCAGTGGAGAAATTTAAAACGAATGTTCGCCAAGGACCAATATAAAGGAAATTTCACAGCCTGGAGAAGGAAAAACATTTCAAAAGTCACGTAAAGTATCCGTTCAACCAACGGCAATATCTAGAAGAGTCACTCCTCGGTCAAAAACAAAAAAATATCGGTCAATAACAAAGAAATACTGGCGCCATTTATACCGAAACATGTTGAGGAGGGCACAGAAATACATACTGACTTCTGGAGAGCTTACGATTGCCTTCCTCAATAAATACATGTAAGTGTAACCACAGTGACCCAGAGAATGGATTTGTGGCACCAGATGAAATTCACACCTAGAGGTGGAGAATTTTAAAACGAATACAAACATATTAGAAAATTCGTGTGCCATCCAGAGAAATATAGTAGAGATGAATACGTCGATAACATCGATGACTCGGGCCGTAGAAAGGCTTACCGAGCTGCAAAACGGTGATGGCCCAGTGGCTAGGGTCACTCCTTTCACAAAAATAGAGAAGTGTACAGCCACAAAAATAAAGCTCCAAGAATGATCCAAGGTAGAGACATAAGATTCAACGTAGAATACGGTAGATACATTAAGCCTTTAGAAATTAAGTTAACAAAAAACTCTGCACATCGACACAACTTTGGAAAGGGTGACTACGACGAAATGGCCACTCGAATAGCTAAATTGGACCGCAAATATCAATACAAAAAAGAAGCGGACCACAAAACATTCGATGCGTTTGATGCGTTTGATAATAAGCCCATTTTGTTTGCTTCGAGTATCCACGCCGCGGATACCACTGATACAGTTCAAAGGTATGATAAAAGGCTGAAACAGTACATTCCTGTTGAACGGCCAGAAATCGTCAATCATTATAACACTAACATGGGAGGAGTGGACCTTGCAGACAGGTTGTTGGCTGCGTGTCCATCACGATTTCGAACCAAGAAATGGACGGTGAGGCTAATTTCCCACATGTTAGATCTCGCAATTGTCAAAAAAAATATATATATATTTCTCTTGGATAAAATACAAAAAGGATCATAGATAATTGGGAAAACCTGTTCATAAAATATTGAAGTTGCGAGAGTTTAAAATTGAGTTTTCTGAGTTCCTGATTCTTAAAAACATAAATTAGAGAAGTTTGAGACCTGATTCTGATGTTGAAGAAGAAGAGGAGCAGTATCGAAAACGTGGTATGAAAAATTCACAACCTTTACCTCCCATGGCTAAACGCGTTCATGCAGCTAATCATTTGCCTGATATGCAACGAAAACAACAGCGCTGCCGAAATCCTACGTGCGCCAAAAACAATGGTAGTTTGCATCAATTGTAACCTGCATTTATGTTTGACACAAGACCGCAATTGTTTTGTAGACTTTCACAGTTCTGTATAAAGTTATACTGTGTACCTCATTGTGTTGTATCGCGTGCATTCAATTCTATCGTGATTTACCTGCTTTGTGGAATGTTAAAAGTAAATTATACCATGACCGGGACAAAAAGAGTATGGCTTATAATTTGTTGCTTAGCAAGTACCAAGAGATGTTTCCTAAAGCAAATAATGATAACTTGAAAAAAAAAAATTAATGCTCTGAGAACAAACTATCGGAAAGTATTAAAAAAATTAGTTTTATGTCAAAATTTATTGCCGCCAGCAATAAGAGCCGTGTTAGCCGTATCCGATAGTAAAAGTGAAGATATTTTGGCATCAATAGCAGATAAAGTTATGGAGAGTATGACACCCTTGAATTCGGTATCAGCATTTCAACAGTCCAGTTTAAGCAACGGTCCAAATAATAATATACGATATATATATATATACTCGTATTCTATACCTATACCAATAGGAATGCTCTCAGAACAAACTAGTGAATCACGCAACAAATTTTGGCACTACAATCATTACACCCGAAAATTCAATCGCGAAACAACAGTGCGTGACTTGATTCACCGAGCTTTAGAATCTTCTGACCCGCTTTTGCCGAGTTCGTCAATTGGAGAGAGACAAAAAACAGGAAACGTTCTAAGATTCCGGACAGTTTTAAAACTTTTAAAACCGACAATGGATAACGTACATTGCAAAAATCAGTTGGTGATTCGATTGTGATCCTGACGATAATGACGATATCAACATCGTGTTATCGTCAGACGAAGTATTCATTGATTGCAATAACGACGACATTGACAAAATATAAGATTTTCATTTTCCTTCTTCTGTTTAATTAACAGTAAGTACAATGAATAATACTGTTTAAATAAATAAATAGATAATATATGTCCTATTTTATACCTCCTCACTGAACTTGTACTACCTATAGAACATAAAAATACAAAAAATCTTGCGAGTTAAATATCCACGTCACGTCAAATAAAAACCCCTAGCGACATCTATTGAAGATTATTGTAGGTATAGAAAAATATTTGACAGCTCAACTGAAGGTCAATTCTGCCAAAATGGCTTCGAGATCCAGACGTGTCGAGCCGCGCTCGGGCATTGGTAAGTTCAATCTTTCTGAATCTTATAAAAATGTTGCTATTTCTATCAAAACTTATTCAAATTACGTTTTCGAATAGCAGATTTAGTTTGATTTGTCAATATTTACGCGAATTCTGCCATGATTTTCTTTTCATTGGGGATAAAAATTATATGTCCTGTATTTAGGAATCATGCAGACTGCTACTTTTGAAATAATATTGTTATGTCCTGTGTATAGGTACCTGTAAGGGAATTATGTAAATAATATTTTATTTGATATTTGTTTTAGCCTGTTCTGACGATACCGTGCTAGCATTACTAGAAGAATCTGATGTCGATTTTAGCAGCGACGATGATACCCAAGATCCCACATATAATGAACCCACGGAAATGGCTACACAAGAGCGTCGAAGGTATGATTCTAGTGATTCTTCTGTAAATTCAGACTCCCATGATGTTGTTGAGCCACCATCGCCGGCTTTATCGAGTGGATCTATAATACGCCAGGCCACTGGCTCTGGTTTACGCCGAGCAAGATCTTCTCGTCGCCCTCGAAGGTCAGCTCAGCCAACCTACAGACAAATACCGTCTCAATCTCAACCTGATGTTGTGGATTTATGGACTGGAAATTTTGAACCTCTCGAAATAAATCTATACGAACCAACATACGTGCCAAATTTCGACCATGGATGGTCATACGAACAGTTCTTTGAACGTTATATAGATGAACAAATACTTATAAAAATTGTAGATTGTACAAACAGAACAGCAGTTCATGTAAAAGGCAGGTCACTTGGTCTTACAATTAAGGAATTAAAAGTTTATATTGGAGTGACAATGATTATGGCTTCATTGCAATATCCTCAAATAGACATGTATTGGTCGTCTAAATGGAAACAGCCTATCATTACCTCAGCTATGACACGTCTGCGTTTTTACGCAATTAGAACGTCGTTAAAAGTGGTTTATGATCTTGATGTTACCGCCGAAGAGCGTCAAAAAGACAAGATTTGGAAAGTGCGTCCCCTTTTCGAGAAAGTACGACAAGGATGTTTAGTTCAACCTCGCACAGCAAAAATGTCTATTGATGAAATGATCATTCCGTTTACTGGTCAATGTTGTATTCGTCAATATAACCCTAACAAACCTAATCCCTTAGGGTTAAAAGTATTTGTTTTAGCAACGCCTCAGGGAATGGTTATAGATTTCGAGATATATCAAGGAGACACAACTTTTCCAGAAATTAGACAGATGGGTTTTGGTCTTGGAGAAGCAGCTATTCTTCGGCTGACCGAAGCACTTGTCCCTGGTCACCACATCTTTTTTGATCGCTATTTTACCACTATCAAATTGTGTGATGAATTATTGAATAAAGGTTTTCACGCGACTGGAACAATTATGAGAAACCGATTGCCCAAAAACTGTATGATGGAAGAAGATAAGATTTTTATGAAAAAGCAACGTGGTTATTGCGAAATAAAAACACGAGCAGATGGCAAGATGGCAGTGACACGTTGGATGGACAATAAGCCCGTCGTGATGTTGTCAACGCGTTTATCTAATACACATGCAGATGAGTGTGAAAGATGGTCGAAGAAAAACAAAGTGTATGAACGTGTAAGACGCCCCGAAGTTATCAAAGAATATAACGAAAATATGGGGGGTGTAGATTTAGTTGATAGAATGCTAGCTGTATGCCCTTCACGTAACAGAACAAAAAAGTGGACAATACGAGTAATATCTCATATGATAGACTTGGCTGTTGCTAACTCATACCTTCAGTTCAAACAGAGAGAGAAGAAAAAAGGCGTTAAAAACGTTATAGGCATTCGTGAATTTAAGATGGAACTTGGTGAAAAGTTGATTGCTGATAACTTAGATTCTACAGATACAGATGACCCTGCTGATGAGTTCGAAGAACTTTTACCAAAGCACAAGAAACGTAAGACTACTATAGTTCCTTTACCAACCAAAGCTATTCGTCAAAAAAAAGCTAATCACATGCCACAACACAGCTCAAAGCAAAATAGATGCAGAAATGAGGGTTGTTATAAAAAAACTACAGTTACCTGCAAAAAATGTGCTGTGTATTTATGTTTCACGGCTCAGAGAAATTGTTTTGAAGCTTTTCATAATCCATAATTATTATATAGCTACGCAAATGGCGTCAATTTTGATTGTATGCTAGATAGGATTCTATAACTGTTGATGACTGATTTATTGAGACTGATTTTATGTACAATTATCAATAAGTAATGTTATAAAAATATTATCTGTTCAAAATAAATAACGAAAAAGTTAAGTTTAAAGTTTAATAATATGTTTTTTCAATAAAAAATTGAGTACTTTATAGGCTTATCTTATTTCATTACACAATAATATACTCACATTGGCTGTAATTGTCTTGTATGCAGAACATAAAATAGTCCTGAAAATATAAGTAGCCTGCATCTGTCCTAGTGGCAGGACATAAGGAAAAACTCTTTGTTACAGGAATAGATTTTTTTCAGTAATTTTTCAGTTAAAAAGTAACCCCTAAACAGCTTAAATCCTGAATATGAATTGAATCTGACATAAAAAGTGGTCCCTGTAGTGAGGAGGTTAAACATAAAAATAACTTTTCATTGTTGTTTCATTTTCATTTCAAAAAATATATTTCATGATATAAGATATATAATTATTTAATGGAACTCTTTTAGCCAAGCAAGCGATTCGTAATCACGGTAATTGTACACAATTTAAAGTTCCAAAAGAAATGATTAACAAAATGAAATTTAAAAAGGAGAACGACCTACATGCGAGTGCGACAGAATCAGAACTAGAAACTATTAAAAATCTATATGGTGAAGAATAGAATAAGTATAGTACACGCATATTACATTACATACATCACTTGTATTTGTTTTTTTATTATATATACCTTCTAAATAAACATTTTGTACAATACGGCAATTTTCTAAGTTTTCCCTAAAAATCCGGCAATTTTAGAATAAGAATACGGCATCCCTAAATTTGTCAGGAACAACACTGCTAACAGTCGGCTAGACGAGGAGTAGGAAGTATTGGAATACTTCATACTCCTCGTCTAGCTTTCTTTTTTGGACAAGCAATTTTTTTTCGAAAATAATAAGAATGCGACTGGCAAGACATCATATAAAGAACTAATTTTAAAAAGAAAATAGGTTTTCATAAACCAAGTAAAGTTTATTACACTTTTAGATTTTTTTTTTGGCGTCTAATGATAAATAAAGAAACATATTGAGTAATATGAAGTTTTTGTTTCCGATTGTTACATTGATGTAATAACTAGTTATGTAAATATAAATTTCAAAAAAGTTTACTTTTTTGATAAAAATTTAAAGTCAAATTCACTACAACAAAAAAATTCATACAAAATATTTACAAAAATCATGTCATAGTATGGACAATAATGCACAATGACATAATATGATCCTAACATAGTTACATCATGAACAGGTGGATTTATTATATTACAACGACGTCTTGCTGAATCAGGCACGTGAGCCAGGCGCACGCGACAGGCACGCGAGACAGCGGCGCGGCCTTATCAATGGTGTAGGTGATATTGCGAACACTCTATTCGGCGTATTGGACGAGCGATTCGCGGAACAACATAAGACAACTCAAAGAACAAAACTTTGATGATGAGGGTCAGATGTCCATCCACGACTACCATCAGTACGCGGTTTCGTACGCGGCGGTGGCAGGAGTAGCCCATTAGCCCTCGACATTGTTGGTAATATTATGGTGTTTGCCGACGCGGACGCATGGAAACTTCGTCGACGAGGGATAATGTACATCAGTGCAAGAGGTCTAGTGAAAGTGACAAAACGCGAAAACAGTCAAATAGGGTAAACACAGCTACGTCACCGATAGTGACCAAACGAGTTTACATACATACAGACGATGAGACTATTTTGTGAATAGTGTTAGTGTGTGTGCTTAGAGACTCTAAGAACAAAACAAACTTTTAGAACCAGGACACACATACATGGAGTGTGACAACATGCATTCAACAATCGAACGAGCGTCTGAATATGCTAAAATCTATACCCCTGATGACTGGCAAAATGTAATACGGCTAGCCCGTAAAGATAACCCATACAATGTTCAGGTGTAAGAAGAAGAAGAGAGGTTCAGGTACAATGAACATACAGATTTTTTGGATTTCAAAGCAATTGGCAATAATATTTTTCCTGCTGCAAGAGATGTGAATTAAAGAGATCTAAAAAGGAGGGAAATGTTTTGGTGAAAGGAATGCTCCACTACAAACATGATGATGGCGTATTTAAAATAGTAAATCGACCTGGTGTGTAATCATCAAGTATCAATCCACAAGAAATTTTCGCAACGAACGAAGTCAGCGTCGCAAAGGCCAAAGATGTAAACAAGTTACTGACTAATCATTATGGGGAAAATTGGAGGGAAATCGAACGATTAAATTTCTATGTTCCGTTACTATCTAATTCAATTAGTATCAATGAAGATACTTTGGAAGATTCTTCGGAAATTATTTGTGAGCTACAAGAAACACCTACCGGTTGTTATGTATAAATAAAAACAAAAAATACAAATCTGTTAGCATTTCTTGTGGTAAAAGCTTTAGTTTATGTTTTATAACAATTACCTACATGTTTCTTTATGTCATTTTATTTTCATTTCAATAAATAATTTCATTTATTTTTCATATTTGAAATATCAAATATGATAAATAAATGTAAGTTTCAAATGTACCAGTAAGTTTTTGATTGTATTAAAAATAATAACTTTATTTTGTTTTGTTTTCTGAAAACCACGACATTGGGGCCTTCAAGAAAAGAGCTTATTTGTCCATAAAAGGCCGGCAAAGCACGTGCAACACTTTTAGTGTTACAAGTGTTTATGGGCGGTGGTGACCACTTAACATCTGGAGGCCCACCTGCCCCTTTGCCTGCTCTGACATAAAAAAAAACCTGCGCATACTCACAAATATATCAAAAATATGAGGCATTCAACATATAATATACAGAAGTATTTTCATAGCTACATGTCAATTTTTAATTCTGTAGGTACATTATTTAAAAAGTTATTAAGTTTTTTCATCTCCTGAAAAGTAGGGATTTTGTTGATACGCCCCTATGGTTTGAAGCCCGCGATATAAGAAGTCTTATACCTTTCCTATATAAAGCCAAAGAATTTGATTTTACTAGCAGGAACTATGGGTCTGATTTGATAATTCTTCGGTGTTAGCTAGCCCATTTATCATCTCACCGAGACCAACAGGAGCGAGCACTGCAGGTAAAACTGTGGAGCACAGCTAGTATAATATCACATGAGGACAAACAGGAGCGAGCACTGCAGGTAAAACTGTGGAGCACAGCTAGTATTATATCACAAACAGGAGCAGAGCAATGCGGTTAAAACCATGGGACACAGCTAGTTTACTACAGTTCAACCAATAACCTATAGTTTATCTATTTGAATAACCATACTTGAGGTATGAACTTTGCACAAAACATAATTATCAAAATTGATTTAATATAATATTACACATTATATTTTTTTGTTTGATTTACACATTATTAAAGAGACACAACATTAAGCTGGAACGAGGAATGCCCAATACATTATTATCTATAAAAATATAAAGCTGAAGAGTTTGTTTGTTTGAGCGTACTAATCTCAGGCACTACTGGTCCGATTTGCAAAATTCTTTCGGTGTTAGATAGCCCATTTATTGAGGAAGACTATAGGCTATATAATATATATACGCTAAGACCAACAGGAGCGGAATCATGCGGGTGAAACCGCGAAGCACAGCTAGTTGTATTGTTAATTGACACTGTTACTGTTTTATTTTGGCTCGCATAATTTAATATAATGTATATAAATACCTATGTTATGCTGAACTCTTTGATATCAAGATACTTGAATACTTTGGTATTTTTCCTCACAAAAATATGCTGACATATTTTTGTGAGGAAAAATACCAAAGAAAATAGAAAGATATCTATGCCTATATTATAACCTCACTACCTTCTGTAAACCGTAACCGATAACCACTAGAAAGTAAAATATTATCTCACGATAAACACAACCAAATTACAAACAGAAAAATGAAAATACTTGACACTTGACAGATCACTCAGATTCTGTGTGACGACAACCAACAAAAACCTGACGCAATATTATTTGTGTTGATCATTGATAGTTTTGGAATAAAACAATGGTTTCATTGGCCCATATCAAGTTTCCCTAAATACAACGAAGGACATAATATAAAAACTAACTTCTATTCCAACCTGTAAAACAACAGATGAACGACAATCAAAACTTCCTACGATTCAATTCAAAGAGAATTTCTCGCAATTCACAGAAATGGCATTGCAAATAATAAAGAACACATGTTGTGTTTGAACTACAAACGCACGACAAACGCAGAAAAAGAATTTGTAAAAAATTAAAAATCAACATGACGTTTGCTTCCGAAATCAGACCACGACCACAGCAGCATAGAGGAATAATGTATAGCTGAGACACAGCAGTCAGCAAATTCGGAAATCGGTTATCGGAATGGGCATAGAGTAGGAATAGTCAATAGAATAAAGCGTCTTATTCACGGTCCATCCTCGACGTACTCCAGCTCAAGGCCGCGGTGCTGGATGTATCCTACTGACGATCGTGCGCGCCTTGTATAGTTACTATACTCTTTGCGTGCGCGCATCAAGCATGGCTAGGGTTGCCAACTTTTATTTGAAGATATAGAGTATATCTGATTTTAAAGGAGGTAAATAAAGAGTAAATAAATATTTTTAAAAATGTATTTTTTTTATACTTTTTGCAGTACCTAACAATTTTTCATTATTTTTAACCCTTGGCATGCCTGGTGGGCATAAGTTACACTATATGCCTGGTGGGTCTCTCAGACCCCGATTTTAAAATGGTATTTTTTTCTATAAATTTTATTATGTAAGGTGATTTAATGATTCAAGACGCATGCTTAAAGGGCAAAAAAGAGATAGTAATAAAAATCACATTAGGAATTAATCAACTTTATTAAAATATTTGAAATTAAACTTTAACTCACATTTTTAAGCAACATTTCGTGACTATAACTTTGTTAACCTATAATTAGTATCAAAAGTAATGAGATCATAATCAGACTTTAATCCAGTGTAAGGCACTATCATATACTTAATCTAAATACAAAAAAAATTAGTCTTCATCACTTGCATTTACACTTTGTAAAGCTTTGGTTTGGTAACACTTTGCGCATGGAAAAATCGAGTGGTCAAGACAAATGTGACAACTAATTGTCTCACAAATGTACTAATGGATGGACAGAGGCACCTCCATTTCAGTATCCGAAGAGGTGGAGCCTGCATCATTTTCTTCCTCCTCAATCAAATGCAACTAAGTCTTCCTCATCCAACTCTTAGAATATTAAACTAGCTATATCCTCGTCTGTTAGTTGTTTATTCATGATTAAACTGAAAAAATCAATAAAATGGGATAATGTAATGTACAAACTAATATTATTTAACGCCAAATTCCAATATTTATAAGAAAAAAGAAAAATAAATACTTACAAAATAAAGTCACGCCGTATGCCTGGTGGGGTCTGTGGGACCCGCACGCACTTTTAAGCACATCCTTTTACGCTCGTAGCTCGCCTCGGGCTGAGGAAGTGGGCGGAGTGCATTCCGCGGTTAGTAACGGCCAGCTACTAAAAATGGTGAGGCGCGAAATTCAAATTTTAACGAACTACAACGGTTCGTGTGTTGGTGTGGGTCTGACAGACCCTACCAGGCATGCCAAGGGTTAAATGAATTATATGAATCCAAACATTCCAAACACAAATTTATATATTTCAAGAGCTCATTTTTAATTAATTTTTAATGAAGCTCGGTTTCTCTCTTCCCGCCACTTCACATTCATGACCGAAAAGACTCTTTCAGTAAATGCTGAAGTGGCGGGAACAGAGAGTATATAGCTAATCATTTTTTTTAAACAAACAAATTCGTCAAGACCTTTTTTTTTAAATAAATTGCCATTTTTCTGCAGTGGACTTTTGCATAAAATCTGTGTTATTCAACAATTCGCCTTGGAGTTCTTTTAAAATAATAACTTCTGAATATAAACTGTCCATGTGTACTAGGTTGATCCAAAAGTAATGATAATTGGGTATTTCCTGTGTACATAAAAATATAAAATAACTGTTTCTTGCTTGCTCATGTACTCACTACTCACTAAGTTATCACAAAAAAATCATATCAATAGGCTACGTTTCCAAGTATTTACATTAATTTCTGTTGGCAACACTAATCTGCTGTACATGTACAGCAAGCCTATTCACTGTCCATCTGCACGACGTTCGTGGTGGTGGGGGTGCTCGCTGGATGAAAAATTGGTCGTGCACATCCAGCAAGATAATAATAATAATTATTGACGTACGTCAACACTATTCACTGTCGTTTTGCGTCGTGCATCGTGTATGACCTTGGCGGGACGTACGTCAAGATGGACCGTGAATACGACGCTTAAATTAATACAAAGCCATAGATTATATTATAATGATTGCTTGCAGTGGGTCTACACAGCACTTTGCACGAGCTTAGTCTGCACGGTCTTCGCGGTCTGTACAAACATTTTTGTAATGATAGCACAAAATAATGACCTACGTAATTATAACGTTAATTTATTAATATAATAATCATTTTGATCTCTAATATCAAATCGAATCAGTAGCTTCTGAAATAAAAAATAAAAATAGTTTATTTCCTTTCTATAAGAGTCATATTCAAAAAAGTTGTACGTCAAGAAATGGTTAGTAAATGGTATTGTCACGAAATGTCATGAAATGGTAAATGTAAAGATGCATACTCAACAGTGACATTTCTGGACCATCAATAAATGAATAGCCTATTTAACTCTAGCCTAACCTATTTTGCACTGACTTTTGGCATTCATGTTCTTATAATAATATAATAAAACAAAAATATAAAACCTCTGGTAAAGAAAGTTTGAAAAACTTTCGATTCGACCTTCTAAAATAATAAGGAAGAGGTAATTAAGCACATAAAAAATTTAATTTATTTACTTTATTAATAATTAAAAATGAAAAAAAAAATAAACAATTACAACGTACGTGTTATTTTACTAGTGTGTTGGACATTACGCTTCTCTTATATCAATATCATTGGCAAATATATAATTATCGCCATTTCTCAAAGGTTCAGGAAGATATTTAACAATTTCCTTATTATTACGTAGTTTTTTGGTTTAATAGTTCATATTATCTGAAACTTTTGAACCGATTTTAATGCACTGTTCCCTAACTAAATCCATAAAAAAAATTGTTTCAATTTAGTTTCAAGTTTCTGAACAATATTTGCACAAACACATAAATATACTCATTCATATGAAAGTTGGCACACGTGTTTAGAATTTAATATAAACTATTGTTATACATATAAATATAGCAAAATGCCTACATTATCCCATACTCTTCTTGAATTGATAACTTCCACACCAGTGAAAATGCAGCCTTAGAGCTTGACGTCACTAAAGTCATGAAATGGTCGTCAGTAAATTGGTGTAACACAACCTAAAAATTGTAAAAATGTCTCGCGTATTAAGGTTATTCATTTTCACAGTTTACTGCCTTAAAATGTCTAGTTTCTTAGAGCTAAACACTGATAATCAGTTTTTTATACTCACATTTAGTCCTTCAAACTGCGTTACGAAATGGTATTATATTTTTTACTCCGCACAGTCTTGGAACTTGGAACAACATTTGTAACAAGAAAACAAAATGACAGCCAACTTCTAGGTTGTCTATGAAATGGATCGGTGTTTCCATCTGATATTTACAAAATCTGCCATTGATCTACTAATTGCTGCTAGGAGAAACCGCCTCAGTAATAAATGTCAGTAAATGGTGTACACTTTTAATGACAAAATGTTTTTAATCATTTTTATTACTATAATTTAATTGTAATTATAATGCTATTCACTGAAACATACTGTATACTCTAATTATTTATGTGCCCTCTTTACAATGTGAATATAAATACGAGAATCAATCCAAAATTGCTGTTTTATAAATTGTGTGTACAGGAGGACACTAAAAATATATATGGAATGGATTGGGTAATGACAAAATAAAATGATGATTTCTCTTATTATTTGTTAGGAACAAATGCTATTGATTATTAATTATATAAACAATAACAATAAGTAAGCTATATGAAATTGAAAAATATCAAAAGTGAAAAAAAAAACAGGTTTATGGCGGGTTTGTTCCTTACGGACAGCATAATAAGAGACAAGGTACAACTTTTTTGAATATGACTCATAAGGAGATTGCCCAAGTGACTTATGGCACTTGGTATCGCTATCAAACTTATTGTGTCAAGATGAAATATAGCTCAATTTAAAGCTTGATGTTAGTACTTTTAGAAACGATTAAAGTTTTTATGTAAATAAGCCGCAGTTCGCGACAATAAAAATTAGGGATGTAACGATACCGATACCGATACCGATATATCGGCCGATATATCGGCAAGCCGATATATCGGTATCGCCGATAATAAATCAACCGATACCGATATTTTTTTATTAAATTCTTTCTTTTCTTTTATGTTTTTGCATTGTATTCATTCATTTTGTTTTATTTCTGTTTCTGTAATAGTGTTAAGGAAGAGCGGAACCTCCTGACACAAGCATTTTATTTGCTTACTAGGAGTGTTCCAATCACAAATTTTTTTATGTAAAGGAAAGAAATAAATAAATTTAAATTTTTTTTCATTTTTAACGTGATAACGTTTTTAAAATCGTTTTAGTCGGGTGACATGTTCATAAACTTGTGTCACACCAAAACCTCACGAGCGCGATCGCAGGTATAACGAGAGAGAGACGGACCGATCTCCCGTTTCATCTCGAGCGCTGCCACTGCATTATGTTATCACGTAAACATCTCGATCGTAAACCTACTTTACAAACAACAAATTTTTTTGATATCAAATAATTCAAAACCCGCGCCCAATGAACGATGCGGGAGGCCGCCCGCGCACTTTGTTTTCTGAAAAAACTCTACCAATAGTAAACTTTTATTAGGTACTGATTGTATTGTGTATTACTTAAAGTTTAACTGACTTCGTAAAATAATAATACTAAAATAAATGGTTTTGTTGTTTTTTGATTTGGCATTTTTATTTAAAAGAATACGATTAACAGTTGTCTCTGTTAAATGTTGGTAACTTTTTATGCATAATTCACTATTTATTTTTCTACCAAGCCATCGATATCGGTATCGGTATCGGTATCGCCGATACATTACTACAAATATCGGTATCGGTATCGTATCGGCAAAATCATGTATCGTTACATCCCTAATAAAAATAAAACAATAGTGTTCAACACTTTAAAAAAATAATTTATCGAGTTTAAACTGACGATGAACGTTAAGTTTTACATTTATTACATAGGTAATATTTTAATTTACAAGACAAATGTGAAAAGTAAATCGTAATAAACATTATTTCAAAATAAATAACATCGAACAATGCGTCGAACACAATGACAGATGACGCAGGACGCTTGCAAGAGAGATAGATATATGTGTCAAAACAAAAACTTTTACTTTTATTTCGATTTATTCGGTATAATTTCGACTTAATAGTGATAAATATGATCATTATAAATACAAATAAGAATTAACAAAATCACAAACATGTGACACAACTAGTATTTTACCGATTCCATACGTGGTCATACATGTTTCAAAACACAAACTTTTACTATTATTTCAATTTATCCGGTATAATTAAGACTTAATAGTGATAGATATGATCATTATAAATACAAATAGGAATTAACAATATCACGAATACGTGGCACAACTAAAATTTTACCGATACCACCCGTGGTCATTCTCCTTTTACACAATTTGGAGTAGTAGGGCCCTCCTAGTAAGTTTAAGATAAAACCTGTGTCAGGACTCAGGAGGACCCGCTCTTCCTTAACTTAAAATAGGTTATCTACATGAAAAAAATAAACTGTTAATAACTAAATATTAATAGTTAAGTGTGGAGTGTATGATTGTGTGTGTGTGATGTGTTTGTGTATTGTGTGTGTTTTATTTTAATTTTAAATTATTTTAAATTAACGCGTTCAATTATATAAACAAATAAACAATCTATTCAGCTATACAGCCTATACAGGGTGTCCCACTATTGGTATACTAAGCGCGAAGGGACTTGTAGTTTTGCATACACTGATCACGTAAAAAATAATTAAACAACAAAATTACATCAAAAAATTTTTGCTAAATTTTTCCTGAAAATCCATGTTTTCTTCTCTAGCTTCGCGCAGCTGGAATATACTCAACGCAACGGGTTGCTTGTAATGGGTGTACATATAGAGTTTTAAGAATTCATCTATTTGATTAAAAACTGCATCTGGAATTTTATAAGTATTTTTTACGTACTCAGCGTATGCAAAACTATAACCTCCTTTGAGCTTAGACGCAACAGTGGGACACCCTGTATAATATTATTTGTATATTAGTATTAGTATTATAAGATATAGGTATTAACCTTTTGACCGCCAGAGCAAAAACGCATCGCCGTGCCCTCCACGCCAAGCCACAAATTCAATGAGATAACCTTGAAAATAGTAGGGATTCCAAAATGTTATCGATAAACATAATAATTCACGTCTGAATATTTGAATAAACAGCTTATAACACAAAAATAATATTTATTTAACCTCATCTCCTACTGTAAAAACTTAAGACCACATTAAATAGCAACTATCAACAAAAAAAATCAACCTTTTGAGATACAAAAATACATATAAAATTGCAGCAAGTTACAGCACTATTCTCTATCAGTTACGCCCCATTGGCATGTATACATGCCAATGGCGCGGGCAACCATCCTTTTTTTTATAATCTCTCGCTTCTGATTAGGGATGTGTAGCTGTATATTATTATAACTTATCGAGTTTATTTATTAAGTTTATATGAACTATAGGTATTATTGTGGAGTGTTTATTTGTAAATATCAAAACAACTATTACCTTTAAATAAAGGGAATTGCATTATGAGCTATTACGCACTGTCGACTGGACTGGACTGGACTGGACTTACTCCTGGACGACTGACGACTAAGTGCGCAAGCCCCTATTTAAACTATAGTAAGTCACAGTCGCTGGCGACTGAGTCGCCGGCGACTGGTCGACAGTGCGTAATAGCTCTAAAACTACATATTTATTTTCCAATCATTTAGTTTAATACTTGAGTTATTACAAATACTAATTATATGTAGGTACCTATTTAGGTCAATTACCATATTTTGATATGACATAGCGACAATTTGTATCATAAGAATATTCTAATAAAGGCACTCAAACTCTCGGCAATACTCGATAAAATATTTTTACAACTTTCCGCACTTAACAACACGGCACGCGCTTACGACGTCACCAGTCCGACATCTATTCATGTCAATGGCGCAGAAGGGATTGCATATCGATACTGTGCTAGGGATGCGCATGATTGGCGAAAAGGAAAATATTCAAATCAACAATATCCACAATATAGACAATATGGTATTATACCAAAGAATGTAGTATTTACCTTTTTTCTCAGTGACTAAGCTTATATATTTTTTTTGTAGTTATTACAAAAATTAAGCGAATTAGAGTAATTTCGCTGAAATTTTAATGAAGTTACTTGAATATTACACTACATCACTAGTAGGCACGTATACATGTCATTGGCGCGAGAGAACATGCTTTTTTAGCCATTAATTAAGTTATTTTTTGTCATCAAATATTTGAATAACTACTTGGCAATTTTGTTTACTGTGTACAATTATGTAATAACTGGGGATTCAGTTCATAAACTGTATAAATAAAACACGTAAAAGTAAAGGTTTAATATGTTTATTTTGTATTTATCTATGATCTGTTTCTTGGCATGTATAGGTGTCGTTGGCGCACAGGGCACGATTGCGCATGACATCTATAGATGTCATTGGCGTTCAAAAGGTTAATACCTATAGCAGTTCTAGATTTTCACACGCGTTTTACCGTTCAAATAAAAACCCGCATAGTTCCCGTTGCTGTGGGAATACCCGTAAACTTATACTTACTTAAAAAGTAGCATAGGTCTTATTCTGGGTCTTCAGCTACCTACATACCAAATTTTATTATAATCGGTTCTGTAGCATTTGCGTGAAAGAGTATCAAACATACATCCATGATCCATCCAATATCACAAACTTTCGCATTTATAAATAGTAGGAAGTAGGATTAATAGCAGTAGTAGTTATTATTTACTCAATATGTTAAAAATTATGTTTATAATAATATAATGGATTTCTACAAAGAATAAAACACCAAGATTACTCATTATTACTTTATTGAAGCAAAAAATATATATCTTTGGTATTGTAATTTTGTAAACATTATATACATTCACAAAAGGATTTAAATTTTAAATTAAATGTCATTTTCCATTTCATTATTACGAAGAACAGCTTCGCGTGCATCTTCATATTGTTGGATTTTCTGTAAAAAAAAGTTATAAATTTATCATTCAAGACACGACTTTCTATGGACTGTCTGTATTTTACCATTCACGCATATTCATCATCACGTAATAACTTTTTTAATCGTATATATTGAGCATAATCAAGAGATCTAAGTATAATATTATTAAAGTCTAGTACTAAGGTCTAGTAGTATTTGGTATTATTGTTGAATATTGTTTTCGATAGCCTCTAATGTTGACATATTAACTTTAGGTTACGTTTGAATCTTAGGTTTGAATATAATAATAAAAAAGTTACAGTTTGATTAAAACTTAAAGGTGGTTTGGAAGTTAGCTGCGAATGCACAAGCGCGCGCCTAAATGCATTCTCCACTATATAAAAAAAAAAGGTATCCGACCCTTAACGTTCCAATATCTAAAATTGTTTTCTGCACATCAGATCGTTCGATGTTCCGAGTCGCCGCGCTGTTAAGCTTGAATCGTACTGTACCTTGGTTATTTATGCGTGTACAGTGTGTGTGTTATATTTAAGAGCATACATATTATATTTATTAAGCTATTGCATAGCTTCTATCGCGGGCCTTGAGGGACGGAATCGAGAAATTCCGTAACGAAAAAACCTCACGCTCCCCACTCCGACGGGCTCAGAGGTGTGGCTTGAAGGCATGCTATGCAATAGCTTTACCGGGGCAGTTCCCGAGTTTTACACGTCTTTTTTTAAATTTATTATTTTTAGTAAAATATATAAATATCTACCATCCACATATCAGAATCCCAATCGGCAAACATTTGAACAAACGCTGATGGTTCTAAACCCTGTTTTACAGCGAACATGTCTTCCATTCCGTAGTTATGGCGAACTCTTAAAAACGCCTGGAAATACATTTATAAATGATTAGTTCATATTTTAATCTTTTTTTAGGTTATAAGGTTTACAATGTTTGGAATTAAAGTTTAAGTTTCATGAGTGATTTCTAAGGCCGCCTGTCCATCTGCAAGAAAACTTGCGCAAGAAATGTCCGACAGTCTGTCTGACAGCAGCTTGCAAGTTTACTTGCAGGTGGAAACGCGGAATTAGACTTGCAAGTTGCTGTCAGACTGTGTTTCAGACAGACTGTCGGACATTTCTTGCGGAAGTTTTCTTGCAGATGGAAACGCGGCCTAAGAGTCCTTTTATTTAGAATTCGAATATTTATTAATTTAAAATTATTATAAATCATTGACCAAGTATACAAACTACTTTGTTCATGTAATAATTATTATGGTGACAAAGATATATGGTGACAAAGATCTTTTGGCACTTGTATGACACTGTCAGGGTTGCCAAATGCAAGAAATCATCTTAGTTTCAGGGAATTCTCGAACAAAACGTAACCGTTGTTAGCTGACATTTTATTTTTCTCAATTTTTCAGATATTATTGAATTTGAAATTGCCTTAACATTACAGTAACGATTGCAATATTTTTTGCAAATTTAAATATAAGTAGTTTTAATTATTGGAATGGTTTGTCAGTTTGTGTAAAATTATTGTGAACTAGCTTTCCACTCGCCGCTTCGTCTGCGTAGTATACCACGTACGAAAACCCGTATAGTTCCCGTCCTCGTATGATTTCTCGGTTAAATATCCATCTTAAATCAATATAATCTTATTCCTATAACGGGCATCAAAGTAGTTCTGTACCAAATTTCATGAATATGCGGTTCGTGGTTGAGGCGTGAAGAAGAGACATATAGACAGAGTAACTTTCGCATTAAAATTAATTACGAAGGAAAAATAAACTGTCATCAAAATATGACGTTTTAAAATATGACAGCCATAGTTCCGAATTCCACCACATGCCACAACATCCTTGTTCTTAATTCATTCTATGATAGAATGAATTATTATAGAATTTCTATCGTATAATATAAGAGCCCACGACGGCCAGACTTTCCTTTCTTTCGGAAA
>CAJQZN010039438.1:0-21888 GCA_907164685.1 Colias eurytheme | reverse complement strand
CAGTAGTACCCACCTCAACGCTTCGCTTATGAGGCGTGCAATTATAGTTACTAAAAAATTTAATTTACTACTAATAATGTAATATTATGTTACAAATACATGTTTAAAATACATGTCCTTTGTGTCACAAGGACACGGCAACACACACAAAGCAATTTAATTTTAGTTAATAAGTAAAAATGTAACCTGTATTGGCAATAAAGGCTATAAATAAACATGTAACCAACGTTTTATCGCGCACTGGACCGGCGTAAGGATCTTACAATCTAGTAGCTAAACCATGTAAACGCTCCTCTAACCCTATTAGACTGCCTAGGTAGAAACAGGGAAGGAAGGAAATAAAGTACAACGCCTGGGAAAGATTCATTTGGCGCAACATTGTGCAGAGCTAATAGACTTAACTAGGTCCAATGAAGCGATGTGATTTTAAATCCATTTATGTAGCGACTGAATATTTTATATTTAATTTCTTTTGCATATTTTAATACGCGATAATTAATAACGTTTGAATAAAATTTGATTGAAATTTGATTGTTTATTTATGTTTCGGGATTTGGGTCTGCATTTTTGGGTTAAATTTAAATATTAACGTTATTGATGTTATACTGATGATGAAGTTACAAGTTGTGTATCGTTGGTGGAATTATCACACTAAAAATATTTTAGATTCTATGTTCGAGGAATTTGAATTACAATTATTTCTCGTAATAAGTGTTGAAAAAATGCTCTTGTTTATTTTATAAAATGAATAAAAAAAATACACGACTTCATTTCTCAATTTTCCCATACAAAAATTTTCATCCCCATTTTATGACGCTTCCAGTTATGTTTTCAAAAATAAAAATAATTGGTCATGCCGCTACATCGATCTCCCTTCTAAAAACGTTTACTCAAAAAATCACAGACACATACTGATGCATGGAACGGTCCACACAGATAACATTTAAAAGTTTACAGTCAACAAGCAGTCAACATTGGGCCACATTCATTACGAAAAAGTTCACAATCGAGTTAAACTCAATTATACGGATCATTTATATCGAAATTCACCTCAAAACATTCGCGTGACAAATGCTGCCATCTATGGATGACAATACCACATTAAATTCAGCAGTAGCGTTTAACCCAAAACGGCGCGCGGGTCATTTAGGCAGATAACGCGTAGATTTATGCGAAGTGATTTTTAACCCTTATAACCCGATAGCTAACGGGCTGCTTGATAAATGACACGTTTTGTAACCTAAATTTGTATGTTGTGTCAGTTTTTATCATTTTATCATTGATTGTGTAAGCTAGTTCGGGATTTATGTGCTTGCGGTTTAGATAATTTGAAATGTTTTGTTGTCGAGTTTGCATGGGAATTTTGTGACTAACTATATTCTTAACACGTTCGTTTCTTTGGCTTATCCTCATTTATAACGCGTACCTCTAGTTTGGAGTGGTGTGTTGATTAATAAGAACTTAGAGAACGTAAGTTCGATTCCTAGTAGCTATTGTTTTATAACCACTAATTTAAAATCATCTCAAAGAATATATAGAAATAAATATATGAATATATAAAAAATGTTGTAAGGCTAACTATTAAATGGCATTCTCAAACCCATCTCCAAACATAATGCAAAGCAACCAAATTAATTAAACATCCAACCCCTTTAATAGAAATAGCAATAAACTATTCCCGAACTGTAACTCGAAACGTAAATATGCACGAAAATATCCGAACCCGTACCCTTCGAACTCGAAATCATTCAAGTAATTATAATCAGATTTTGCAAAGTCTTTAAATTCAGCTCAATTTCCGAAACAGTGTTAAGTGTCAAACAAATAAGTTGTGAGGGGTCCAAAGTAACCCGACCGATACAAGTGTCGTTAATCATTGTGATAGTTAGGAACGGGTTGACTGCTTCTGCGGCACAACTTTGTTATGAAGACTATTTATTTAGAAGGCTACTTCAACTATAACTTGGTTTATTTCGCTCGTTAACAATTCGTGGCCTAATTATGAAAATTCGAATATAGTACAAATAAAATTGAAGTAAGTTTTGTAATGTCATAATACTTTCTATTTAATGAATATGAAGGGATATATACGATTTTTCAAAACCATTATTAAACTAGCCGTTTGTTTGTTGGATTCGGAATCCACTGGAACAATTTTGACTGGACTTTCACTGGCAAATATGTACATAATCAATGTAATCTTACATGTCTTTTATTTCGGTACTATCAAATTGAATAAATCATTATGAATAAGTATATTACAGTATCATTGAGCTCTGAAATGAATTACCGTCAATCAAAGTATTTATAAAACTGTTGTTTGTGTTAAATAATTATGAATCACCAAAATATTATTTCTTGGAACGAAAACTATTAATTTGAATAATATCGTAAGACACCCTTAAAAGGTCAAATCTATTTTCAAAATTTAAACTTCAACTTAATTTAACAATAACTGAACATGTATGAGATTATTAATTATTTATTAAGCAATATTAAAGTAATATCCAAATTTTCTGCGAACGAGCTTTATTTTGAAGTTTGATAGCGGAGATACGTTTGTGAATATTATATTTACATGAAATATTCGAAACTATTCATAGTGTTAATTACTTAGGCAAATAATAACTCAGCTGGGTCTATAAAAGGGTATGAATATGTAATGTTTAAATTAAAAAACGTACTTTGTCCGACACTTGCTAAGTTTATGACCAAATATAAAGTTTCAAACTCATAAATGAGTCACGGAACGGGTCCCTCTTTACAACCAATCAAATTGCCGTGCGAAGCGTACTGTGCGTGACGCGGGGGTAAAAAGTACCCCGAGGGATAAATAAAACTACTTTATTTTATGTACGCATTTTAGTGTTACCGTCTGTTATGAGCTACATGTGACGGAGTACAGTTTAAACAAATAATTTGCTTGATATATATAATATAACATGTACATAGTAATACTTTATGGTTCGTCTACTATTTAGAGTGCATTCTCGAATTGCAATGGTATTTAATAGATTTTTATCATTGCTTTTGATGTTATTTAAATAAAAACATTGAATTCATGATCATCTCACAGCGTTCACTGAATCAAATATGAGATTGGTTATATTGAGCAAGTCATTTTTTTCCAAACGAGTAAATACGGTTTTATTAAAATTAATTTATTGGAACAGAATATAGCACAAAACCCGCCGACTTCTCAGAAGGAGAGACTTAAGTTTTTCGTAATGTTTAAGAGCACATTGTATTTATGTTATTTTGCTACGTTTTGAAGAAACAATGTTTACGGCTATAACCTTTCACATTTTCATGTTTTTCCAACAATTAGCCACTTGTTCCAAATTAGGTTTAGAGAAATTAAATTGTTACTTACATCCTTTGTATTTGTTATACCCTTGTTATTGCAAAAAGGTAACCTAATACTCATAAAGGACATTAAAAACACTCGAAGGACTTCAAAAAGTACCATTTCAATCAGCCATCAATTAAATTAGTACCTTTGTGCTTTACAAAACAGTAACCAGAAGCATTATACGAATTTAATCTCTAATTCGATAATAATAAGGTCTATTTTTCAATAAGGAGATAGGGGAGGTCGAGGCAAATTGGTATATCCCCGAAATTTCTTAAAAGGGAAACTGTTTGCCTCCCGAGGGAGTCTTAGTCGAGATGCAAGTGTTTGTGGGGTGAGTTTGATCACTATATTGTTGGGAATTAGAAATGAGAAGTGAATGCATTATGAACTCGTTCTTCATAAAAAAGCAATTGTATGAAGAAGTTCAAAAGCCACCATCTTTATTGATTCTAAAATATTATGTGGTATAATAAATAAGAGTAATTAAAATTGTTGGCTATTAATGTCTGTTGACTCTATGTTATAGACGAAGTCGCGTATCTTCGCTTGTATTTAATTCAATTTAAAATTATGGCTAAAGAATAAGACCACTGCACAGTATACGGACACTAGCAATTAATAAAAATAACAATCTATAACTTCATAGCTATAATAATCAGAAAATTACATCTATTATCAAACAGAAGTATGCCATAAACTCGAAATTGTTTAGACGATTTGACCTCAGTGCCCCCGGGGAAGACGCGATAAATTTCGTGAAATTATTGTGATCTCGAAAATTACATAGAGCTGAACAAAATGATAAATGGCGGTGGTGTGATAGCGTCGGGCTATTAACTTGTTAAACCTCGTATTCCTGGTGTATTTTACGGTTAATTAAGCGGTTTTTATTTTTAAAATTAATTGTAAATTGATGCACGGAGCGGTTTGTTTACCAACCTGATTTACGTGAGCGTATTTACCAACTTGAAATTATAATATTATCCTAGTAATGTTTTCTGAAACTTTGTAGTATTTAAGTAAGAATCACAATTGACACTTTAATTCTAATAAATAATTTGCAGCAAAGAACATTAGGTATAGCTAATGGGAAGCAGAAGGAATCAATTACCTAATCTACACTTAATATTATAAAGCTGAAGAGTTTGTTTGTTTGTTTGAACGCGCTAATCTCAGGAACTACCTAATGGTCCGTTTTGAAAAATTATTTCAGTGTCAGATAGCCCATTTATCGAGGAAGGTTATATTATATCATCACGCTTAGACCAACAGGAGCGGAGACACGTGGGTAAAACCGCGAGGCACAGCTAGTTTACTATAAAATGATTACTTCATCCCTCTCCAATTACAAAATAATAACATCAAATTATATATATTTCAATCATAATAAAGCTGCACACTCTATTGCTATTACATAATTATTAGATTACTAGATGTGTCCCGCGGTTTCACCCGCATTACTCCGCTCCTGTTGGTCTTAGCGTGATGATATATAGCTTATAGCCTTCCTCGATAAATGGACTATCTAACACCGAAATAATTTTTCAAATCGGACCAGTAGCTGCTGAGACTAGCGCGTTCAAATAAACAAACTCTTCAGTTTTATAATATTAAATATACCTAGATTTGATACACCATTCAACTTTCTCACAAAAGTATCGCACATAAATCTTTAAGTCTATCGTTCGACATTACTCAAACATCTCGCTATGCCCTCGGGGTGGCTATTAAGAAATACAAGCGAACACGTCCCGAATAGTTCCCCTCACAGTATGCACAAAACTTCACCATCGTATTCTGCATTCAAATTACCTTAGGGAATATCCTGGGTACAAAGATTTAGAACGTCTGCCCAAGATGTATTGGAAAATATATGTTTTTTCGGAAATTTATAACTACACAACGGATTTAAGGTGGGATTTCTTGATTTTAAAACTTTAAGGGCTTGGTCTAGTAGTGCAAACAAATGCATCCTGTCATCCTATATGTAAATAATACAAATGTACTAAGGGAAAGTTGCTCCACTTAATTTTTAAAAATTAAATCATTCGTATGCATAATTTAATATTCGTAATAAGTACCAAAAATGACAATTTGAAACAATTTTCGTGAAAATTACACCGGGTGATTTTTTTTTTACCAGTACACAAAATTTGCGAATACTTTCTATTGATATCTTCAACTTCATGTTTATATAACTGATCAACTTTTACAAAGAAATTTGGACGAAATATAAAAAAAAATAAGCTTTCCATACAAAATGCATAACTCTATACTTACATTTTTTTCGACCTAAGTTTCTTAGTGAAAGTTGTTCAGTTTAACTAATAAAACGGATAAACAAATTTTGTATATAATAAAAAAAATGTAATGTTTGTGTTAAAAAATTATAAAATAGAAAAATACGCAAATGAAAACAAAAGATATTTATTTCTGACTAGCTTCCGCCCGCGACTCCGTCCGCGCGGATGTCGGTCTTCGCGTCTTCTACAGACTTATTATATTATGTATAATATATAGATTTATATTGATAAACCTAATAAATTTTTTGCTAGCATTCTGATGCTTTATCGGTTGCACTGGATATATCTCTTTTTTTTTCAATCGCTTGAATGATATAGGATGGGTCCTTGATGGGCATCGAATGCTGAAGTCTCGAATCAATCAATTCTGACAGTAGGCAATTTATGTAAAATCTTGATAATGGTCCATCATTTTATTTTGCCTAAACTTTACATACTTTTTTATATATTCTATTTTTAACGAATGATTCACTCCAGTCCAAACAGCAAATAAGCAGACTTCTGCTTCTGCAACGTTTAGTTGTCCCTGAATTTGGAAAAAATAGTCATGATTCTTATCTATGAAAAAAGTGTTATTTTTTGCATTGTATTTCAAATATTAAATTTTTTATTTTTAACTGCATCTACCGCATTCATGTCTTTTGCCGGAATTAGACATTTAACTTCTACTAGTCCCATTTTCCCTTTTTGGTATAAAGTAAATTTTTTAGATATTTCTCGTTATACTTTTAAAAAGTTATTATTGTCATTTTGCTCATTAGGTAAAGTAATTTCGATATCAGTTTTAAGTTTTTTGATACCTGCAATAATAACGTCATAATCGCCTGCACATACTTATCGATTACACCCTGTATACAATCCACCATCCACATTCATAATGTTTTCCTGTCCTCCTCTCCTTTACGCTGTTCACCGATACATTTTAAATGAGTAAATCTGCTACCACTGAAGGATGTTTCATTGTGATCAGCAAATTTTCACCACTGTTGTCGATTATTTGTTTTTCATTTTTAATTAGCAATTGGGAATCATCAGTTTTGTTTTTTGCAGATTGGTGATGTACCCTAACAATACGTCGAAAAGGGAAAGCATCAACGAATTATCGTTTTCGTCCTCTTTTTTTATTCTTCGCGTCTCTGTTACTTGTGTTTGTTTAGTTCTCAACACCCACTGAATTTTCTATGTTAATGTGATCTTCCATTACATCTGAGTTTTGATGATGTGATGATAATCCATTCGTTTTAATATTGGTACTTAGAGTTGGTAGACTAAACTAGAAATGGCGGACTAAATTTGTCAGCGCGTCTGTAAGATCAGAATATAAAACCAACATCCTGTATTTAAGTTACAAAATTAATAATCAAACAACATGCCGCTACGTTGAAAATGACTAGAAGAAAAAATTAAAACACCTCGGATCAATTTTGGAGTAAACAAATCATTTTCCCCTTATGGGGATTTCCCCGGATGAACTTGGGAAGTTCAAGTTCTCAATACAAGTTTATATTATATTTCGTATTTCTCAAACGAAAAATAAACATTTTTGGAACTTCAAAAAAATTATATTATAAGAAAATTTATGAGCTTACTTTAGTTTTAAAGAAATATACATCCCTTTACTGACACCCCGTAAAATAAAGAAATTGTTGCCAATCACCTTTGCAATCTATTTGGTTTCATTAACTTTATGTTCGAAGATAATTTTTTTTCTAGTAGTTTACACGCGTATTTTTTTCGTTTATTTTCCATATCGAAATCAAATGTTTAAAAATACGAATATTTGCACAAAACTAAGATAAAAATAATCAATTAACAAAAATATTAAATTTAATGAAGTAGAGCAACTTTCACTTCGGTATGAAGGAAAATCGAGCGTAGAGCACACGTCAGAACGCTCCGGCCCAAGGAGCGCGACTAAAGAAATTCGCTAGGATTTTTCCTAATTATTTTAAATATTTTTTTAATATTTAAAGAATTATCAAAATTCAAAAAAAAAATTTTTTAAAGGATTAATACTCATTGGTCTTCAACCAACTCGAATAAATTAATGGAAAAAATAACTTTTAGCAGTATTTATCAATAGATTTTGTAAGGCAAAAAATGGGAAATTTAATGAATTTATAACGTTCCAATTAGGAAAATCATAAGTTTTTCGGCAATTGTATTCAGCAGTTTTTAATAACGACTATATAAGGATAATAATGCGCTGATCAGATTGTGTAAATTGTAATCGGTTGCAACGTAGTGAGTGCACAAACTTAGCTCGAAATGTCTTTGGGGGAAAGAGACTTATCTTTAAGGCCTGATTAAGGTAACATAAAGTAACTTTATAAATGTGGAAAAATTCACGCGCATTTCTTATATAACACTAATTGATAAACAAGAAAAAAAAATTCAGTTTATCATTTCATTAGGCGGGAAAAAATTGTCAAATAACTTGTTGAAAACGCAATTTTGCTAGACTGCAGCCTTAAAACATTGTGTGTTATTGAAATAATTCAAAAACAAGTACGCAAAATAGATTTCTTCTCGTTCATTGGTATATTTAATGCATGTTTCCAACGTTTATTCACTGATATGTTTTCAAAACTAGCTGAAATAAAATAACTTCTGAGCAGCGAGTTAAAATAAACACGTCTCAGTTATTATTAAAATTATTAATATAAAGGTGCGCATTGCTTTAACATTTTTTATTAATTGTTATTTATTTAAACTGAAAATAAACGTGTACAATATTAATTTCATTTTAAAACTTCCCTTTTAAATAAAATGGGTTGAAAAACATTATAGGGTATCTTTCATTAATTTTAAAAATAGCTAGTTATTGTTCTGTTCACGGAAAAGAATAATATTAATAAAAGCATTCAGACGTTTGATAAAATTGCTTAAAGGCCAAGGTCGAAGCATATTCAGCGACTTTAATTCTTTGTCCAGATACGCCATGTAAACCTTGTATTAAGCAATTTAGTTTTGTTTCAAGACGTGCTCTTAGCGCTTCAATTGTTATGAACAAAAGGAATATGATTATTTTATGTACATGCAAGAATTAATTAAGTTCATACACAAAATTCTACGCGCTACGAATATGTTTCGCCTGACAATGGTCTTAGTTTCATGCAGAACGGAGACTTTGCTTCTACAGAATCGACAGGCGTAATTATTTGAAACTAATAAATTAGTTGGAAATCTACGAATTATTCGTACTTGGAAATCTATAATTAAAACTACATTTATTTAGACGTTTAAAAGGTTGCAAATACAAATGTGCAAATAATAATGACCTTGAACGTAGACTAAACAAAGTCTAGCTTTTTGAAGGCTAATTAGAACATTGTATTCGAGGCGAAATTGTAGTCATTAATTCCGTTGATCCCGGGTCCTTTTAACCATTTCTAGGGTCATTTAACTAAACGTATTAGCAGGGAAGGGTTGTAAACTGATCAAGTGTAAATATGTAATGTTTTTATTTGCGCCGTTCGGGGCTGATGCCCTATGCTATTAATTCGGACTCGACTTTTTTGGGAACTTAAAGCCCATTGAGCGTTATTGCTGTCATTTGTTTACATATTGTAGTGGAGGGTTGATTTTTATGGGCTTGCTTTGTATTATAATTGGGGACGGTGGATTATGTGGATAAAATATAATATTATAATGAAGTAATTTTTTATACCAATGGAAATGGTAAATATGTCAGTTTAGTTTTAAGAGTAGATGCTGTGGTAGATGTTTGGAGAAATCCTGTGAAGTTTTTTTGAACAAAACTGTACGGTGGAAAGCAATGCCCAACGCTAAGTACACAATGATATTAATATAATGATCGAGACTATATTCCGGTTGTAGTAAAAATAAAATTCACAATAAAACATTGGTCTAAGTTTTAACGTATACCTACGTGAGTAAATAATTTAAAATAATGACTGTATAATATGTCCTTGTCCGATCCGGAAGCTGCGTATGGAAGAAAAGCAAGCTTTTAACTTATTCACCCAACTTATTTTATTCTAGTTTTTTACTTTCTAGTTTACAAAATAAACTTATCTAAAAAACGTTACAAAAACGCCTTTTCACCTTACTCATTACAGATACCTACCCTTATAGAACGAGTTTCTAAAGCGCTAGGGCGGATTTTACGACTGTGTACATTTAATTTTTTACCGAAATGCAAGCAATTACTTAAAAACGCAACTCGGGCAAGTTGAACGCAAATATAAAGAGTTGGGTACTTCAGTCCCCTGGCGCTGGTGAGGGTTGAAATAAATTATGGCGAGTGACGAGGATTTTGATCCAGATATTATATGGATACTTAATTTAAAGGATATTTTTAAAGTTTTGAGAAAATGAAAAAGGGAGTTGTTGATTATTTTAGGTGCAGACGTTTAACAACGTGAGCACTGAGCAGGTCAAATATATCGAGTTTTAAATAAATTGACAATTATAGAAGCAATTCGAAAATACTATGAAAAGAAATTATGAGAACAATATCTACTTATTTTAAATTTTAATCAATACATTTTCACCTCAATGTCTATCAGCATTCAGCAGAGGTTCATAACTACTGAAATTAGAAAAAGTGTACCCCAGGACCGTAGGATCTATTTAAGGGCTCAATTTAATATGTTCGTCTCATCCATATCACTGAATTATTCCATCATACTGATATCCAATTTCCATCCAGAGTTAATATTATATTTTCGTTGACATGTCTAACGTCTGTAATTATGACTAAATCTGGTTCTTATTTTGATAAAAACAACCAAACTATTATAGAAAATTATTTACCTCCCGACATTTTGTGCCCATGTGTGTGTAGCTTTTGATGATAAACTTTTGTATTTAAAAATAACCACACAAAGTGTTTATTCTCAATCAAATAATAAAATAATAGAAATAAAATTTTCAGAGAATTTTATACTAACCACATGATATCGATCCATCAAATAAAACATAATCACAAAAAGGCGTTATGATGATTTCGTTTTATCACGGTTTTTCGTGAATTTTTATTCAACCCTCGCGTGCGTCATGGGACTGATGTACCCTTTGTTTTATATTCGCATACTGAAGCCAGCAGGGTTAAGAATGTTTAAAATTCGGCACAGAAAGTGTTAGTCATTAAAGTGTGCGTAAGGCACTGAATAAATTGTAATGCGCTGTAACTTATGTAAAAGGTTATACGATTTTACAATATGTAAGTAATGTAAGTTTTTCTCGTGCTTTGTTTTAACCGAGTTATATGTATTAGAAGTTTTAGGTCTATCCTACAGGTAGTGGAGTTACATTAATACATATATTAATAAGTCGGTATGGATAAGGTACGAAACTATAAAACATAATATTATGAACTTCTTTGGAACTATGTCGTTTAGTTCAAGACGCGAAAAACGGCAAAATAAAATAATAAAAGTCATATAAACGAACCTTTAAAATTATATTTATAATAAGTTATTACATTGAAGTTTAAGCACAAAAGTGTGAGATTTGGTAAAGAAAACATTTACGTAATGATATAAAAAGAAACACACACTCCTAAAACGTAAAATACACGAGAATTTCGGCACACCGAACCTCAACGAAAGAGGTCAGCAAAACTAAAACTATTTAAAACACAAACGTAGTTTTCTGTAGGAGTGTAGGAGACGATAAATTTTTGCATTAGCCGTCTCACTCAGGGCGTAATGGTCCGTGGGAGGAACTTTAAATTAGCAGCAACGGTTTATTGCGCGGAAAATTGACGAAGCGCCCTCTACAGGTGTTTATTATCAGTACTTTTCTAACTGTAGTATAAGTACTTGTGCCTTTTTATTGTAAGGATTTGGATGTCCACGTAGCTACTGGTACTGTTAGCCATTTAGAATCTTCAAAAAATTAATTATGTGTTGTGTGTATTGATGTGTAAGTAATCATACCATGATTCAGTTTGTGCACCACCTACCCGCTTTATTTGCTTTGCAGCTTTCCTTTGTTTTGAAGATGTCTGAGAGAAATCGATTTCAAGCGATTAGACCGCCTTCTGAATTTGCTTTTTAGGTGTAGTATTTTTCGCTTTATGTATAAGAAGTTTTATTTATTTTAATGAACAAGCGTTTACTAGAACACCACTCTTAACTTTTTCCACGGTCGGTATTATAATGCAAGTTAAAATTAAAAAAAGTGATTAAACATTCCTCTTAATTTTGATTGTGAGGGGAACTAAACTTGGTAGGCTGTCTGCACACTTATAAGACAAGTCGGGAAAGTTACATCATTAAAAACTCAAAGTCCCTAGATCGATTTTAATGACCTTTGATATGTCTACGTCTTGGCTTGTAAAATATTACAATAACAAATGCGAAGAAAATTCACGAAGCAGTAAAGTTCGCTATATCACCTTGCAAATAATAAAGAGCTTATAGCTTTAATTATTTTTTCTTCTTTCTTAATTCATATATTCTAAAGGTTCAATTAAAACGCCCAAACTACAAATCATAATAAATTTATTAATATAAACTACACAGCGTGTATAAACCCTAGTTTCTTATAAAAAATCAGCTCCCATCTTTTTAACTTAGCAATCGGCGCATCCCTGTCAACCCGCTTGCTTTTTTTGTACTTCCTTAGAAAGTGACCATCGACTTTCACTCGCTGATCACAGTTGTCCCGTGGTCCTGGCACTTCGTCCGTGATCGTGACTTTACCGTGAGCGTCACGGGCGCTTGACCGTGGGTAGAATAGCCACCGCTTGGAGCCGAGGCCGTCACTTTTCAGTATTTCTTGTACTTTATCTTGCCGCTTTTTGGTTGCTAAATATTTGGTTGTGCTCTTTTTATGCTTACTAGCTGGAATAGCATGGAAAAGGTTAGTCAATTGCTCAATATTTAAATCAAATAACCTATACAGAAAATATGTATTTCTCTAATTTAAAAGTATGGATCTTGAGAAACCAGTCAGTAATTCAATAGCCACAAAATTATGGACTTAAGAGAGACTACAACATAATTATAAATTAGAACATTCATTATTGTAAATATTGTGCACACTTACGTGTTAAATACATAACTCGAAAATCGTCCAAAAAGCTTGGCGTTTTCATATTCAGCTCCCGGTGACTTCGCGGTCTACTGTGACTACGTGATCGTGACCGTGACCGTGATATCGTGCACGACCGTGACTTCGACCGTGACTGGGAACGGTCAGATAGTGAGGTCTTACTGCGAGATCGGGACCGCCTTGCGTCGCGTTTTGACTTATGTTTTGAACGACTCTGCCTGGAATAGATATTTAATTCTTAACCTATTGACCACCGAGCGGCCCGATCGGGCCGAGACACAATAGATTTTCTATTGTGTCTGTGATCCGAGGACTGACGGATTAAATTGTAAGATTAAATGAATCACTGATATGATACTGGATAGGAAATATTTACAAACTTATACAACACTAAGCTATGCGGTTGTTACAACATACTCAAAATACACTACTTAAAATATTATGTCTTTATATTCATACCGTTTGCTACTTTTAGATGGCTCTAGTCCCATTTCATAATAGTCCCCAAAACCGTCGCCATGGTCAGGGTAAGTTCCATCAGGTATGGGGGGAAAAGGAGGAGCGTACGGGTAACTATAAGGTTCCATTATACAACATTACACTAAAAATAAAATGTTTTTATAAATTATTGTATTTTTATTTCGATATATATGAGGCACGTGTCACTGTCAAATTTTGTTTTTAATCATCAATTTTTTTTGGAAAGAGGTTTGTCGGTTTTAATGACATTTGATAAAACTTTGTTTATATACGCTTGTATTCATAAAAATTATATTCAACAAATTCATGTGTTTCTTTTAATTTAGTTACTAATTATTATTTGCTGCTTTTATAATATTATGATGTAAACGTTCTATTTCGTAAACCCAATCACTCCATTCAATACAGAACAACTTTAGTATACCTAAAATCCTATTCGACTTACATTTCTGCTGTTTCACCAAAAACATTTAACCAATTTACTACTAAATCGGATGCCCACATTTTTCCTCGGAAAGCACAAAAACTTTGGAATCTGCGCCGAACAAAATGATTATATCGTAGACAAGATTTACGATTCCTTATAATTGAACCCGAATGAATCCGAACGATTAACTTCCCGAATCAAAGAAAGGAAAAAGAAAGATAAATTAAGAATCGATGAATGCTTAATGGTTCCCTCCATTAGAGGGTTTTGAGTTTTTGAAGCGATTTTGCGTAAGAGAAAAATTTTTAACTACTTCCTACTGAAGTTTGTGGATTACGTTGATATATAGATACAGGATTTGTTATATTGTATTCTGATTCAAAATTTATTGAATAATACCGAATTTATTACATTCTAAGAGATCTGGTGGTTCAGTGGTTAAGATCTTAAACTTAAAAAAAAATGGCGCTTCGATACAAGACGAGTTTAAAATGAAAGTTTTGAATGAACTGAATGAATTAACAGAAACTGAAAATATCCGTAGAGTTGCAAAATTTATAACTATATTACGATCGAACAATTTATTGTAATGGATCGTTTTTTATACTGCACTATGATTGTTTAATTATTATGATTAATAATTATTTCAACGTCTCGAAAACATTTTTCCCAATACTGTTTACTCAAACATAATTTCCATTACTTAGGTTGCTAACGAATTGGTTGCTTTGCAGATTCAATTCGTCAAAAGGTCCACCAAAATTAAATTTAATGCTTCTAGTAGCCCTATAATTCCGTGTTCTCTAAGGCGAATACTGTTCTTTAACTCTGGCAACGCAATGTAGGTACGATTTCCACATTTTAATATTCAGAAAGTTTCAACTCATTTCAAATTTAACTATATTTTATTACTCACTAGTGGTTCTGCTCAGAATGTGTTAAAAATTGAGGAAATAAACTGACTGCGAATTCTTTAGAGTGGATTTATGAAGTAAAAACAAGACTTTACTTTTCTATATTTTTAGTTTTTGTAAACTTTTTCATGTTAATAAAAAGGCTATAAATATTTCATGTAGAACTTTTCACTTTCGAGTAACAACCTATAAAGATTTTTATCAATTTATTTTTACAGCACTCGGCGCATTCTTCTACAAGTCATTAAGTCGCCATTGCTTTTAAAAATAAAAAAAGCAATACAACTTAGTTATACTTACATATCTAGAAGCTAAGATCGATACACATTTACACATAAGAGCAGACACAAAGAACACGGAAAATATTTTCAAGTTAACCCTCTACAAGGGGTATGAAGGGTCATTTGGACCCAAACACCGCAATAGTTTATTGTTCTCACCCCACATGCTATCGAGACGTCACACTTAAATGTACATTAAGATCTCAAGTTATATTTCTAGACTTGTTTCAACGAGAATAAGATTTTAGCTATGAATAGGTGGTTGTTTAAACGTTGGTAAGGTTTGTTTCGATTGATTCGGATAGTGAGGTCTATTGGACAAAAATTTTACGACTGTTGGAAAAAATATTGTGTAATCAATACTATAATATAATTCTAATGTGTTTTTAAAGCTCTTTTAGGTTGCGTCATTACAAAAAGTATTTAATTATGATTAGACAACTTTAACTTAATTATTTTCTGTTTTAAAATGGTGCGACTCCGATATAGTGCAATTATAGCCATACAAATTTTATAAAATATTTATATCTTGAAACAAACAAATATATTCATTTATTTAAGCTATTAAGGCACTCAACTTAATCACTCATTGTAAGATTGTAAACAGAATAAATGTTCAATCGTATAAACAAATACAATTCAACCAGATCACAATTTGATGTCTCTGTATTTTGATTTTTATTCGAGTCCTTTCTGACAATTCGCGCGTCAAAAGATTCCGATTTAATTGAATCTTTCCTGGAATCTTTTGGAATTATTTCACTCATGTAGAAATATTTGAATTCAAAATAATCTGTTTTTCTTATTTTCGTGGTAATTTTTTTCTGATGATTCTATAAATTATAGATCATATTATTTTATGCTTTTGGTAAAGGTTATCTTTTATGTATAAAATTGATATATCTAAATTCAAAAAAAATAAGCACATAGGAAAGCACATAGGCTTTCCGCGGGTATGTTGTGAGTGAAACCGCGAGACTATACTAGTACATCAATATATAAACCATGTTATTTTCTGATTGCCAGCGAAAAATAATATACAGACATTTTTTAACGTTTATTAATATATCTCTGAACGATTTTGTTAAAATTTGATTTTAGCCCCAACACAACTAATTACGTCACTGAAATCTTTTCAAGTAACAAACTTACATCGAACCTACACAAATAAATTATTTTGTAAATTGAGTATACTCAATATAAAAAAATTCAAAAAGAAATTTCCAAATTCAAGAACCATTTACTGTGCATTTACTCTCGAAATCAGATACAGATGTAAATAGTACTAAACCCAAGAGTGACGTCACGCGAACCATTACTCAAACGACATCATTACAAAAAGATATAAATTCCGATATTTTTAAGTCCACCCATGTCACGAATAACGAACACCGTGACAAATGCTAAACATCCATCCCGACCTACCCTCCCCTCGTTTTGGGTATACGAAAATGGACCTTATGCTAATGGAATAAGGTTTATAATGAATTTTGGTTGGTCATCTTGTATAGCGAATGCGTGACAAGGGTTTCTAACAAATAGTAGGTTTTGCAAATGCGTGTATCCATGTTATGATTTCATTATGATTTCTGGAATTTGGAGAACATATTTTTAATTTTATTAGGTTTGTTTTATCCTTTTGCGGGTAAACGTGCGGGTTTTTATTTTTTAGATTAATGACTGCTTTCATAAAATATTGTTAAAATAGGTTTTTTGTAGAGCATATTAAGGTTGTTTGTTTTTATTGATTTTTTTCTTTTAAAATAAGTGCTAATTTAATGTATAATGGTTCTATTTTTAAAATATATAACTTTTCAATAATTAAAGAGAGACATAATTGTTTGACCTATATCTAGACTAACATTAAATATTTTCTAACTCCGTACTTAAGAAAACTTATTACAAGATAACAATAGAAAGCTCTTAATCTCAACAAATCTCCTTCGAAATATTACTTATTACTGAGAAAATCTAATTACCAAGTACACGCAAGAATCTCTTAGCTCAAATAAAGTTACGACTTGGGAAATATACAAGTATATTTTTCTATTCGTCTTATTTATTAATTTAGTTAGAAAAATATTTTGTGTGATGATTTTCGAAGTTTTTGTTAGGATAACCTGTTTTATGTTCGTAAAATATGATTATAGGTAACATTATGTATTTTACTTGCATCAGTAAAAAAGGTGCGAGTTCGAATCGCGTTAAATTTTATTTTTTAACTACATACGCAATATGAAAAATAATAAAGAGGAATTTTACCTAAATGTAATATAAACCAATTGAAACATTAAAAATAAATTGATTTAAATATTTAACGCACGATTAAATTATTTGTTGGAATTACTAAACAATGTGTTCAATATAAACAAACAATATTGTTTATATTATTAATAATAACGTATTGTATAATATAAACGATAAAATAATTGTTCTAATTACGGTGTTCTTCAATAAATATTAACAGTGAACGGGTATAATAAATCATTAATATAATATAGCAATTAATATTAATCACGAAGGAGCAAATAGAGTGACCATGATATATCGTTAATTTGAGATACAGCTATAACAGTCATTTAATATTAAAATATATTGTACCTTTGATAAGATCAGATTTAGCGCTTATAAATCATACTAACTTACTATATTTATTAAATTTCCGTGAGATCTATGTGAAATACTTTCTCATATATTATATAATGTATTCTTCTCGACAATAAGCATTAAAAAAATATAAATATAAGTCTTTAAAACATTGTGATTGCGTATCAATAAAATAGATGGGCATTTATGACAAAATAAACAGAAAACGTGAGTGTACCTTCTTTTTATCATAATATGATAGAGCACCGCGTATTTGTGTTTATTTACTTCACGAAAAGTAACATAATTCGGTTTCTCACAGTATTTAAATTAAATCTTCGATCAAATACAATTTATTTTCCAACCAATTCTACTTATCTCCCGAAAAATACACACTTACATAAAAAAGACGTGTGGCACTCGGGGACTGCCGCGGTAAAGCTTTTGCATGCTATGCCTTCAAGCCACACCTCCGTGCCCGTCGGAGTGGGGAGCGTGAGGTTTTTTCGTTACGGAATATCTGGATTCGGTCCCCGCGCTCAAGGCTTGCGATAGAAGCTATGCAATAGCTTAAAAGTAAACTTTAATCTAAAAGAAAGGGTCCATGGTTATTTTTTACTTAGTTTACCTACTTATCTGTAGACCTTTTTTACTTGGAACTCATAAATATTTTCGTTTTTACAACTTATGTAAAAGTCCCATAAATAAATAAATCGTGGTAACCACTCAACTATGATGGATCGTAAGGCACACGTGTTACCCAGGGCTTAATAAATCATCAGTAGGCGCTAAGAAGCTACGAAAAGTAATTTCATTCCGTCCGTTTTTCCCTCATTCGCCATTTTTTTATCTATTAAAATGTGTTAATTAGAAAGGCTGAAAATCGCACTAGCCTCTAATCCCGGTTTCGCCCAGATTAACGGAGGAAAGTATAGCCTTTGTTACTTCGTAAATAAATTTTTAAAACATTCGCATAAAGAAAAAAATGTTTTCATTTTGTTTCACAACATATTTCGTTTTTTTTTACCTTTCTCCCCGTGGTTGCCTTTTCCCTTCATTTTTAACAGTCAAAATATATGTAACAAAAAGCTTAACAGTTTAGGAACAAACTTTCATCACCGAAATAATTGCAGTGCATTACATCAAAAGTAGGTACAACTTATAAAATAGTTAAATCTCGATTTAAACCCGTCAAAGTACCTCAAAGATATTGAAAGGAATGTAAGAATAGATTAACAGCACGTCAGAGAGTCCAATAATTGAATCTACACAAACCCAATGTAATTTATGCAGACGAGTGAAATCGCACAAGAGCATTGTAATGAAATTTGGTAAAAAAGGTCGTCAGCGGACAGTCTGTCTTATAAATCACTTTACATCGCTACAAACTTTTCAATTACAAGCCCTGAGTGGGAAGTTTTGATGATCCGCGAACAGTGGATGCGGTAAAAGTTAATTTTTAATATTATTTGCAAGTTTTTAAACAGTATAGGCAACATAATATTATTATAATCGTCACTTTTTTACACTAAAAATATATGTAGAAACTATACAGATTCAGTAATTAAATACAAGACCTAATGAAATATTTACGCCTCTACGAATAATGTAGCTCGTAGCAATGCGTAGCAGTGCGCTCACATTATAATAATTACGACCACTATAAGATTTTCAAATTTATTTATAATCACGATATTACTTGACAAAATCCAAACACATAATCGATACTCTGTTTCATTTAGTACTTTTTAATTTTTATATGAACAGTGTCTCGTGTATTCAACTGCTACGAGGTACAAACGGTCTAGTAAGAAAAAAAGATCCTCTGAGTGCCGCATCCATCACTTTCTAGTGATTGCCCCGGCCCATGCAATCCGAAGAAACACAGAGTCGCTTTAATAGGAATTTGAATAAAATCAATTTATTTTAGCGCGGCCCGCGTTTATCGCGCCTTTAATAGATTGCCGGCGAAAAATGAATGAGTCCCCACTTTTTCGAAGTAAACTCGTTAAGTGTTACGGCGGATGTAACCTTTTTTGGTTACAGTTATACAAATTTTATGTTGTATAGGGTGTTTTTTAGGCTGTGTTTTTGTACAAGGAAGGGCTGTGTTTTGGAACAAGTAAACAATTAGTATTTTTCAAGCTATTAAAGATAGATTAAATTGATGTGGGGTGAGATTCTTATAGATGTCTTCCGATTTACAAAAGCTACATGAAATTTTACTGAAAACGTGAACTTCAATAAATATTGCAATTCCTGAAATATTTGAATACTTTATTCAAATTATAAATAGTTTAACATAATTTACGGACATTTTTACAGACTGAAATGAAATTTAATCCTTTGATTATTCAAAATCATTCAATTGAATAATATGTATTTACTTTACATTCCAAGAACTGGCTGTTCTTACTTACTATACAGCTATTTCCTTATATTGAGCATTCAATTACAAGAAAAATCTGAAACTACCAAAAGACCAATACAAAACAAACACACCACACTTAACATACATTATCGCAATTTTTGCCCAATATCCGAATTAAAACTGCACTCATACAAAATTATTAACATAAAACAACGATAACTCCGTCCAGCTGTTCACAAGCCCTCGTTGCCAATAGTTCCCTAATTGAGTTTCGGCTATTTATTTACACAAACGATCATCCAAATTGCGTTAAGAACATCTGTGTGTTTTCACACCCGACTCCCGGACTATAATTTCAAGGTTTTGCGAAGAGTAATGTGCAATAGACACTGCTATATATTATTTGACTAATTAAAAATATTTACATTGTAATAAAGCAGGTTCACTTTACTTTTTACAAACTACTTTTCACTAAGTAAAAAATAATGTTGTTTTTATTTTTGCAGAAGTAAAGAAATTAGTCAATTTTAATTCCCATATATTCAACTTAGAATAATTATAAGAATTATAAATTATTAATAAATAACATAGGTACCCAAATATAAAACCAAAAAATATAGGTAATTATTATTAATAATAATTAATCTATAATACATGCACTACATACTAAACTAACATAAAACAAAACTCAACAAACATTCAAAACATAGGTTTTATTATCTCTCTAGTTGTCTACTCTATACGATATATTACGAGCAAAGATCAAATTGTTGGAAGCATACAAGAAATATGACCCCTTCTAGGTCAACCCCTAAATGTTTTGAAATTCGACGATTACTGCTTGAGATATAAGCGACATTTGGGGTTTAATGTGTATTGTGAAAGGTCGATTGAACACATATTTTGTGAACGATGAATTAATACAAAATTAATAGTGTATGTAAGTACTTTATATTTTTGTAAAATTATGATAAGTAAGACTAAGTTTAAAATTATTTTAAGTCCCTTTTTCAAAGGAAACAGCTTAGTTTTGATAAAAATAATGTTCAACCCATTATAATACGGTGTTATAATACGGTGTGATGCGTCGCCAGAAAACATACTTTCAAAATAAAAATAAAAATAACTAACATTATTTTTTTCTTAAATATCTTCATTTTTTGTTAATGCACAATACATTTTTCCCGTACAAAAACCCACTTAACAAAATTTACAAACGAATTGAGGGTACTTATATATTAGACGTTAATGTGTCCGCCGCATTACAACACATGTTTGTCTCCACTATCCACGGTATCACGTCCCGATTTTATAGTTTTCCCGTAAATTGATATAGCTCGGTTATTGCATTGTCCGAATTATTTAGGTATTTGTAGTGGGAAAGAATTGGTTGGGTGTTTTATGATAGGATTATGGATTTATAAGAGCTCTAGATATTTTTTTCTTCAATAGAAATATTTCGAAGATTAGGATTAATTAAATTTATCTCAGTAAATATGAAAAGGAAATCTGTTTAATCAAGGTTTAATCTGTCTCAATATGAATAATTTATTCCCTTTTAATACAATACAGTAAAAAAAAAACACAAACTAGACACTCGTAAACCTACATTAATAATTTACAAAGAAATAACCAATAAAATCGGAAATTAAAATTACTATGAACATACACATATAGCCTACACCGAGTAATCATAGAAAATATTGGTCCATAATATAACTTATTATTCAGTCATAACAAAACCAGGGAAATGATTTGAGAGGGTAAAATTTATGCACCCAACAAATTTGTGGGCAAATTCAGCGTTTCTTGTGTGAGTGCTATTTATGTGATATTCACACCCTTGTTGGCGATTCTGCTAGATTTGATATTATGTTCAATTACAGAAATGCGGGAGTAAATTGGCAATACAGGAGGGTAAAGAGGTAAAATTGTGTTTTATTTCTTCGCTTTTAGAGCTATTTTGTCAACAGTAGTGTTTGGAAAATTTCGAGTTCTAAAAAGGTGAAGTATGTTAGTTTCTGGGTAAAAAACGTTTTTAGGTTAGAGGTATAGGTACATACCTCAATAATTACTATATTGTATTATTCAGTAAATCAGTTCGGCTCGCGGCTTTAATAACGAGACGTACGTGCTGCAGTCTTT
>CAJQZN010039437.1:0-10080 GCA_907164685.1 Colias eurytheme | reverse complement strand
TATAAAATCTTAAACTCGCGTCAGGACACGTGGCCTGATCGAAAAAGCGTAAGACGGATGGTTTTTTTTTAGGCCTTATATTCTATGCGTAAGACGGATACCATTCCAAAATATCAAACATGCTGAACGTTAATAATCAGTTTTCACTTCTGCCTACACTCCCGGAGTGTACCCGTCTTTTTTTATAACTAAAAGATTACATAGGTACCAGAACATTTATCACAATAAAACAAGTGAAATAAAGGTTCATATTTGTTATTGTAGCACTATCATTGCACTCGGAGGCGGGAGAACGAAGGTTATCAGCGCTGATAACGACTCATCCATCACGGAGTATCGCGGGGAGACGTGTGCGGAAGATTTTGGTGCCACTGTACATCTATCACAATTTGCGTGCGTCACCATTCGCAAAAACATTATTCGTGTTACCCTTAAATAATAATGTAGGTAATGTGTATTGGAATTGGTGCCTTTTAGGCCTGTAACAGGCACTTCTAATCTCTAAGTATGTTATAGAGCAGCAAATACGTAATACTATTTCATAACAGTTTGTAATAAAAGGTTGCGGTTGATAATGTTAAGAGTAGGCTTCAAAAAGTGCTCAGATTTGACCCACTTCAAAAATATTTTATCTGTTTTTCCTTATTTCTCATCCACGCATCCATAATATGCCAGTGTAGCGTGGCAAGGTACATTGAGGTAAAATTTATTTTTAATGGACTCAAATATAAGAAAAAATATGGGAGAAGTTGAAGGTAAATAGTTGTGTTTTGTAGAAGTTCATACTTAGAATAGCTTAGTTCTTTTGTTTTGTAAATCATATATTTTTATTGCAAGTTAGTGAAAAGCAAGCGTAAAATGAATTCTTGGTTTAAATATCAATTTTCAAGAATATTAATCTTTTCTACTTTTAGAAAAAATGTGAAAGCAATGAACATTTTTACAGTAATATTATTAGGAAGCGCGCTCCATATTAGGCCACATCTGTTTTCCATCAGGCGAGATAGTGGTCAAGCGCTTCCCTATCATACAATAAAAAAATAAAAAAAATAAGCTAATTAACGTGATATTGTAATAAACAAAAATTATTACTTAATCTCGTACTGATAAGTGGTCCCACATAATCTAATCGAAAATTTTTAATAATCTTTGCGAAATCGCATTGAATGTTGAAGGAAATCTATCAAACGTGTTGATAACTTACAATTTCAGGGTCACAATTTATTATAGGTAGAGCACAATAACAAAATAAATTTAATTTTTTATTAGTATTAAATTTTTCCATTCTTAATGATATGCTACAATGATACACGAGACTAAGTTTATATACAATATTAAAGTAATGTTTTAACCTTTTTATATCCATGTTATTAGATGAATAGCAGACATATTCAAATTCAAAACAATATCGAGCTAATTAATTATGGACTCCACTTTGTTTATAATATATAGTTAGTTTATTATCTTCTAAAATAGTTAAAGTTTTTACGTACCTAGTTCCAAAACAAATGATAAAAGACGCCTTAGTTTAATTAAAATGCTGATTAACAACAGCCACATTAAAAAGTTTATCATTCGTAAACTATTTATTTTAATGAGGCAATTTTAAAGTCATAAATATCGTTAAAATAAAATATTGTTTGGGTTTGTTCCCGTTCGCGTTGTAGATACCACAATAAAGACGATTATAATATATAAAAAAATGCAAAGATTATTATTATTATATTATATGATATAGTTCACCTAATCAATAGAATGCCCGCCTTGAAAATGAAACATGAAGATTAATAAAAAAATAAAAATATACAGTATATTATTGTATTTGTAGCTAAAATTGCTAAAAACCTACCAATTTTTTTATTTGTATCTAAAATTCCATATCACTTGAGAATGTCTTGTCATTGTGAAGAAAAATACGCTTACTATTTATACACTTGAGCTACTATATTTAGTAAAATAAAACGAGTAATTTATATATTTTTTTTTGTATTTTTTGTGAAGTTACTCGAATAGGGTGATTTTTTTTCTTACGGTAATGACATTGCCAAATATTTATCCAAAAAACAAATATACATACCTACAAGGTTATTCAAACATAAACCAAACTAAAAATTAATTATTATTGAATGGGCTCTGAATAGTAGATATCTACGTAACTACAATAATAATTTAGTTTAATAAAGCGAGCTTATAAAATAAAGATTTATGAAAATTAGAGCATCCCGTAGTAAGAAACGACAAAGAGTTATATGTTTTAACATTCCACGTGAACTCTACGAGATTGTTAGTACCTCCTGATGTTACGCAATAACTCGTGACTCTTATTACAAGTGCCTCTTATGTTAAATACGTGACAAGTCTTATCGTTTCGTCAAATGAATGTGGCTCGTTTCTCTATAGGCACAGGGTTGGATATTGAATGCAAACGAAAAATTAACGCTTCCTTATCTGAAGTGAATACTAAGATGCTTTTCCTGCACTTTTTGTGTGTAGTAGCGAATTATCACATTAGTTGATAAGTTGTATCATTGTTATTGATCGGCCGAAGTGATTAGACGCACTGATATTATGTAACTTTAATAAAATTACGCTTCAATAATTCGTGAATTTATTATATGTAATTTATAACCTACAAAAAATGTTTAATTTTTATATTTATTGGAAACGTAGGTTCTTATTTATTCATGCATGGTAATTCATAAGTTACAATAAAATGAATATTAAATATAACGTTTTTATAAAAAAATCCAAATTTGTCTATTCAACAAATGATACCGTTCGGGCACAATATCTACCTAGCCTATAATTTGTACCTATATTATTATCATTTTCAAACTCGATTTTTTGTATGTCTATAGTTGCTAATTTTCCCTATTAGAATTTATTTAAAAAGTTCTCTTTTAATATACATTTGTACGTAAACATGTTTTATGTTATCTGCCTAATTTTATGGAGTTATATCTGCGTAGGGGCTGATACCGTTGTCTGCTGTGCCTGTCTGGCTTTTCTAATGCGATATTTATATCACGCATTAATTTTAAAAGTTTAATATATGTAGACATACCTACATAATTGCTTTATTTATTTTAGTTAGCCAGCCAGTTAGCCGTGAACAAAGTTATGACGAAAAAATGTTCTATTCGATTTATTTACTTCATGTACCTACACTACATATAAAATATAAATGATATAACGTAAAAACGTAAGTAAATACTTTTTAGTTTTTACACTACAAGATCCACTCAGTAAATACGCGACTGGCAATAAAATGAACAATAATGCCGATAAAAAGAAAAAAAACACGCACACATACACAAACGTCTTAAAGACGTTCACATACATGTTCACACACAAGCGAAGCTCTGCAGATGTGCTCTCACACGCATCGAATTGAAAAAAATGAACAAGACCTAAGCTGATAGGTAACTGTTTTAATACATTTACTTAACTTCGAAACAAAGAATATTTTCCTACGTTTTATTCTTAGGTGTATTATCAAGTAAGGCTAACCAAAAATATACAAGCATTATCACTATGTGAGGTAAAATAAAAAGCTTAAAATAGATCTCTTCAATATTTCGCCGAAGTTTGTTTGTGGATTATGTCAAACTCACATCCATCAGAGGGTTTCCCAAAAATTGGATTTATAGGGAAGAGAGGCTTTAAATTCTATTTTCGTATCTTTAATAGAACCAAAGGTAAGAAAACATTGGCCATATTAATGCGTAGGCACCTAGACCCGTATAATAAGCAATAACTATAATTAAAATTGTAATTAGAAACATTCCATTTCCCTTTAATTATAAAATTCAAATAGGATTCATACAAAACTGTTAATTACGTTTATAAAATGTCTTTGAATTGAACATTTTCATTTACGAATTCTTAATGATGAGTAGATATACCTACTATTTTATTTTTTAAATAAATATAGGAAAGAGCAAATATTACGGTTGGTTTATGGAAAGATAGATTACCTATATGTACATAGAGTACTAAATTATTGTTGGAATCTTGTTACAAATGGAAAAAGTTACTTAAAATATGTTTTCTTTATAAATTATCTCTATTGAGCAAAGTGCTAAGAAGTTTTCGGAAAAAAGGCAGAAATTATCATATTCTTCATTATAATATATAAGGCTTAAATAATTCAGTTATCTTCATTTTAAATAAAGAGATAATTTTAATCATATGCCACATACAAAAAATTTACATTTATACGGTCAATTTTAAATTCTTAGGTCATGTACCTGGTAAATAAGTTTTCCCGTATTTTAATATTTTGATTTATATTTTTTATACAGTTCAATATAAACTAAATTCGCATATGTACCTACTTTATTCGATATTTTTGATGATTTCAAGTATGTAAGTGGTGTGTCCTAAGTTAAAGAAAACTTGACTAACATTTAATTCGTCATAAAACAGTAACAAAAAATAAAAACTAATTTACTCCCCATTTTTATTTCATTTAGAAAATATAAGGAAAATGTTTGTCTTATTAAATTGTAACTGTATCAAAGAAAAAACAATTTGAACGTCCACATAATATACTAATCACGAAGTTGTAGGGCAGGTCATGGCTGAATGCGCAAGCGCAAACGGATGTGCATACGATAACTATTATCATAATTTCTACTTAGTTAATTATTTGCAGTGCGGCCACTTGCCTCGAATATTAACTTTTATGTTATTATTATGATATCTTTACATTTTATAGCATTAACCAGGCGTAAGATGTATTTCAATGATCGGAATGATATTTTATCAATCGTTATTTTATATTTTTTTATATTACACAAAGTATTAGGTTTCAGAGGCAATGCATGGCCGTTTATTTACATTATTGACAATGTATTCCAAAATGCCTGTTTACAGGTCAACAATTGCATTCATTATCAGTTATATTTTATCGAATGCTAAATAATTATGGACGCCTCGTATTGAGAAAATGTAGCGTCGATTGATAAATGCTTGGAGCTAGTTCGCAACCAGTTAGCTACTAGCTGTTGTTATAACTATTTGAGTATGGTTGTTTGTCAATTGTCGTGTCCTTCGATAGTATAGACTTGTCTGGCTCCTACCGAGTACTAGGCGAGCAGTGGATCGAGGCGATATCACGTTACGCGGTGGCTGTTGACACCAGCGCCTGATTAATATTTATGATACGACTGAGCATCTCGCATGGCCGGTTCGCTTGCTCGATGCGAATTACGGCCGTCCCGCTCGCACGCACACTATCATCTCATTACAAATAGAGATAGCGATCGCAGCTAATGTGCCAAGCGCTGTTTCAAATAAACGAGTGTGAGTAAGTGCGAATGAGAATCCCAAATCTTCATAATTTTACAAAGTTTTGTTTTTGCCGCGCGTTTTTTGAGGATTTCAAAACGAGTCTTCGAGGTCATTTTAATTCGAAAACATTTGCTTAGTATTGAAATTAAATTGCCCATTAAAGTGATAACTGCATCACCGAGCGCTTAAGGTGTGCGATTAGGTTCTGGAAACATCTTGTTTCCAAGGGACCTAGTGGCCATCGGAATGGTCGTGAAGGCGCAAGTATGTGGAACAGGGAGGGCCGACTGCTCGAACCTGACTGTATCGAGGTAACCCAACCGGACAAACATGACTGACATATAATAAATCCACAGCCTACACACTTAGGACTTTTTGCAATAAAAATAATAAGTAAAATAGCAGCTCTACTCTTCTGTAAACTATCTAATAGGAAATATTAAGTAGTCCTCATTCGTCGCTGCTATTGACGTTCTAAGAAAAACATTGTAATTAATACTTCTACAAATTACGCAGAAATTAAACACAATAATGTCTGGATTCTGGAACAATGGCGTTTATGTTCATTACAATTACTCATTGAAAGTTATTAGTCATTTAAATACAGTCGTTTGTCTTCAATTTAAGCGCGTCCAAAAACCGCTCTCGTCGTAAAATTAATTTGTCGTCATCAGAATGAAAACAAAATATTTTTTATTCAAATAATGAGCACTAGATTATCTCTACAATAAAGTAGAGATTTCCAAATAAAAATATTTTAAACTATTGTTGTTGACTAACATTTTCTTTATGTGCGCTGCCATAGCCGGCCGGCGTTCGCGGCACTGCATCCCAAGGTCACGTTATCGTTCTGGCGACAACCAGCCGAGCCGGGCAATTTTACCAAGCAAATTATACTCATTAAATACTGGTGACATTAAAACAAATTATATCTATACTTTTTATATGAGATATCCCGTACAATAGCGCGACACTATTACGATCATCTTACAGGAACTCAGCAATCTTGGCCGACGCAGACTATTACGACCGATTGTCGCTCCGACGTATGTCCGCGCTCAGACCAATACTGCAATATCGTCTCAAATCAAATTAGCGGAGTGTTTACATTTTATAAATAGAGCGCGTTCACGTGGCGCCGCTTTAGAGATAAGCGTCCGACGACTCGGCAGTATCACTCACCGTGAGCTGTTAACATCCTCCGCGATGGGCTACTGGTTTCCTTCGTCACACTGTCACTCGAGCGAAAACTAAAGCACTCACAAACGGCGCACTAAGTTGAGCGACACACGCGAAGACTGCACAGCGCGACACCCACGACTAGAATGCGGGCGAGACGAGCGCGGGACGCGGGGGCAGGGGTCGGGAGCGACACAACTCATACGAAGGCGCGATGGCGACAACTGCGGCCGAGCGCGAGCGCGTTCGCCTCCATTGGTCGGCGGCCAGGTGACGTCACGGCGCCCGGCCAATGGCCGTGAGAACGGAGGTTCGCGAGACGGCCGCTGGAGGCGCTGCCGGTGAGGAAGTCGCCCGCCCTACAGAGCTTTCTTCAGCTTGGGCGTGTGCTTGCGGGCGGAAAATGACGACAAATTTTCGTCCATTAAATATGCATAATAAGTTTCCTTAGGAATAACGAATACACGATTAAGCAATTATTATTACTTCGTTTTATTTATTGATGAACAATAAGATGTTTTATGGCAGTATTCCACATATTGGGTGACTGCCAGATGAGGTTATTATACCTATGGCGTACATAAACAACACAATAAATCACTGTTGAACGAGAATTGAATGGTGTCAGCGGGGATTAATTAAACACATTATTGTTTTGTCGTTATGGGACTTTGGAGCGATTTTTTTATTAAAGTTTAATAAGTTTCTATTCAGGTATGCTTTCAATGAAATGACCTCAGGAATGTCTGAAAGGAAGTAAGTCAATAGACGTGGTAATAGTTTCTGTCATTAGAGAGTGCTGTAAACAAACCCCTGTGCGCCCGAGGGGGCGACAGCTGTCTCCAGGCCTCACCGCTCGACCATTGAACACCCACGTCGGATTTCATAACAATCACGCCGAATCACATAAATTGAACTCTATTACTTTATTTGAGAGCACAATTTGCAATTGCTTGAATTATTCTAGACTGTGTGGAAGTTTGAATTTGAAAGAGGAACTTTTATTAAATTACGAATAATTGTGCTATTATATTTGTCTCGTTTAGGTACCTTCATAATATATATGTATAAACGTGCGTATATATTGAAAAAGGAGTAGGTATTTTATGAATTAATTTAGGTCTACAATCTACAGTATATAAAACGAAGATATTAATACATATAATATGTAGGTATTTTAATTATAATTGATTGCATATTTGCATTGCATAAGCGTACCTCATAAAAAGTCGGCTTTGGATTTTTTTTTGCTTTAATAATTAATTCTCTATTGTTTTATTTTTAAAGAGATGATTTATTTGCACAATATTGAAACGGATTTTTTCAATATGTTTATTTTTACATCCAATCTCGTAGATAACTTATTTTATTATTATCCATAGAGATGGATTTATTAGGCTAAAGGAGAAAGTTTTTGGGAGAAACCTCATCAAATTTAATGAATGAAACCTAAAGTTTTATTGCGATGTACAAACACAACTATTCTTCATTAAAACAACGAGAAATTAAGTAGATAGGTACCTAAACGTAGAACGAATCTTGGAAAACTATATTTTTTCTTGTTCCAAAAATACTTAACAGCAATTGTCATTTGTTCAATTTAAAATATTCGATGTACCTAATAAGTAAAAACAAAGAAAAAATATTTGTATAAGATTCTACACCAATACCTACACATCACCTAGTCAAACAATTCGAAAATCTATATTTTCATTTAGAAATTTTACAACCGTTAAACACTCCATAATTATTATGTATTAATAAATAATAATATTTGTTATAACTGTTTAATTAACTTATAGAAACTTATGTTTTTACAGTAACAACTAACAGCCCTTGAAATAAATCTGTCGTCTGATAAAGTCCCTTGTTAGCTTAATCACATCCTAAATAAATAATAAACGCCTATAAGAAGTCACTTTATAACAATTTATTGAGACATATTATGTTTTATGAAATAAATTCATTTATTAGAGCACTAATTAAAGACTCAAGACATAAATGAAATCATAAAAGTTTAAAAACAAGATAAAAAAATGATTGAGTAGTTAGGTAGATAACTATTATTTTCTTATACCTACCTAACTACTAACTTTTTGTTTTTTTGAAGTACTTAACGATTTATTTAACATGTTAACATGCAAGAATACAAATGTATTTCCTGATTTAATATCATAACATTAATTTGATTTGAAGTTAATATTATAATTATACTAGCGGTCCGCCCCGGCTTCGCCCGTGGTACATGTTTACGTTTTCTCTACATAAGAACCATCCTCGTACTTCAAGGAATATAATAAAAAAAGAATTATCGAAATCGGTTCAGCCGTTCTCGAGTTATGCGCTTACCAACACATTTTGCGATTCATTTTTATATATAAGATAAATTGTATGCGTAGGTATAAGTATTTTTTGTAAACGGAAACCAAGATCGTAATATCATCTTGGAATGCTTGCAATATTGCAATTTTTTACTAATATTAGTATTATCACTATTTTATATATTCCATGAATGTCTTAGATTGATCCAACTTAATAGTATAATGATTTATGACAATAAGAAGAATTCATAAGGATATAAGGAATATAAGGCAGCTACATTGAATTTAGAAACGGAGAATTAATTTACATTGATTGGTTTTGACTAAAATAAGGAATATTTAAGTAAAAGATTCAATATAAAATGAATTATTAAAGGAAAAACTCTGCTTTAATATTGTCCGATATTAATTATCGTTTAGTTTCTATCAATGCTATATATTCTTACTTATTATATATTTATGCTCTGCCCTATTCCTCTTCTCTAACTTCTTTCCGGTTGTCTGAAAGAAATCGCTATTTGAGACCGCCATTTGTTTTAAATTATAATTAGATTAAGTTCCTATTTAAGTTATTTCAGAGCAATAAAGTATGAATAAATAAATGCTCGGAAAACGGTATTGCAGAGAAGAAGTCATAAAATGCCAATGTGATCATTAAAATAATTGAAATACATAATGCACATATAAATTCATACATCAATAATCATTTGTCCTAATTGATAAAAAAAAGTATTTTTAACGACCAATAAAAGCGGTCACATTTAAGGACAATTCTCAATAATTAAGTTGATCGTACATTTAATTATAATAAATATTGTAGAGCGAAGGCCGTGTTGTAATATTGTACATTACAATTACAATCATGACTGGTTATTATTTATTTATTTAACAATTTTATGTACCATTACAAATTTTACAATCATATACCTAATATTAACAGAAAAGGAAACATTCACAGCACATAAGGCAACCTTATCGCTTATCAGCGATCTCTTCCAGGCTGCCCAAGGTTACATAAAGTAGAATATTAAATTTTATGTTTATAATATAACTACTGTGTAATATTTAAAATTTCCGCATTTTTTCCCAAATATGTTTACTCTATATGTAAATTAAGGCAGACGAATCGCGTAATTATGTCATGCTAATCCAGCTGACTACCTCGAATCTTGTGCACTCCACAAATTAAATACCTTAGAACAGCGAAGGGATATTATTGATATGATGCTCTTTTATGATATTGTAAACAATAAGTTGGACTGCCCGAATATTCTCAGCAATATAT
>CAJQZN010039435.1:0-16778 GCA_907164685.1 Colias eurytheme | reverse complement strand
TATAATTGACCTCAAGAGCAGCAAGATACTGTTAAATCGACGTCTTTGTTTCCTTTTCAGAATGAAATTTAATTAAATAATGCAACAGTAACCATTACATACACGTTTACCTAACTAACGTGTTCAAAGCACTCAGGTGTCTGACGTAAGTTAGACTCAACTGTGGTCCAACTTTCATTGGCCTTACTCAACGAGCGTTTCATTAAAGTTAGGTTTGAGTTCAGAGTTAAGTGATGGAAGTTTGAAAAAGAGTTCATTCACGGGAACATTTTATATTTTTCTTCTGATGATTCTATCACAATAAGGGTAAGTATATTTGGTGAAGTATAATTAATTTTTCTTAGTTGTGATTTCAAATTGATTCTTTAAAAAAATATTAAGCAGGCCACAACTTCACAGTTTACCTGCATAATAAAATCTGCCAAATTTGTTTGTACAATTTTCGACACAAACATATATAACATAATATTATATTGTTATTGACAAAGGCATAAGTAACACAATGAACAAAATCGAATTTCTTTATAAGGAATTAATCACATCAGCTCCCTGTTCAATAAAAGAGGGTTTGATTGACAAATAAATTCACCCCGTACATGTTTCAGACATACCGCAAACTCTATTATGAGTTAAAAGCTTCTAAATTGAATTTCTGTATCGCATTGCCGAGTGAACTGAGAATTTGGAGAAAATCCTTAAATAGGCTGAACAAGTGATTTCTGTTAGCGTGGTTCTCGTATTGTATCTAGTGGTGCTTGTATTGTATTGTGGTCGGTTACAGTTGAAACATTAAGAATGCAAAAGCTTACAGTTAAGCTACGTAATAAAAACTGCATATTAAGCTACGTAATAAAAATATTTAAAACTAGCGGTCCGCCCCGGCTTCGCCCGTGGTACATATTTACGTTTTCTCTACATAAAAACCATCCTCGTACTTCAAGGAATATAATAAAAAAAGAATTATCGAAATCGGTTCAGCCGTTCTCGAGTTATGCGCTTACCAACACATTTTGCGATTCATTTTTATATATAAGATTTACAGGAAAACTTGAAATAGACTAAACTTTTTAGTTGCTTTTCTTCGCGTTGCTTTCTTCAGCTCTGTGTAGTTTAGTATTAAGTAGGTATGTTGTCTGTGCTACACATTATTTGTGTCGTGTGTGACCAATTAAAAAAGATTTTCCAAATAATAATCGTATTACAATAAGCATGTCTTAGGTATGTACTAGGTATATTGTTAAATATGTGTATCTCTACATAAAGACATGTTGTTTAGCTTTTATAATAAGACGTATCCCTAGGGTCCGTATTGGGTTATTCAATTTTCATCAGACTAAATTAATTAATATTTAATTCTACTTATATCATAAGTTGAGAATTTAATTCTTAAACAGTGAAAATAAACGTAAACTTAGCCTAAAAATCAAGTCTAACCTAAGTGCCTAAGGTCTGCAATTAATGATCTTACGCCTCGCTAAATGTTCATGGGCGATGGTACCACCAGACTGTTGAGATCATATTGAATTCATATTTTTATCATATAGATCTATTATAGAAGTAAATTTGGCCTGTCGGTCGTGACCTGAGAAGTGGTCACAGTCACAACTGTGATTTGACCAGATGGGACCTTAGAAAATAACCTATTTAAGCCGTGTAGCACAGGTATATCTGGCAACTTCCACAGGTAAAAAAAAATAGTTCTATTCACTGAGTTAATATGTAGTACATATTAACTCAATGGTTCTATTTGGTTCTATTCATTTTTGTAGGACGTTAAAAGAAAAAACCTAGACTTTTCCACGTCCACAGAACAAAGGGCCGCTGTTTGTATATTTAATAAAGTGTTTTGTGTGACGTGAATACGATACGCGGCAAATTTAATAAAATGTATATATATCTACGGAATACAAATCACTCGACCTTTATTAAAGAACGTAACGTGAAGTTATAGTAAATATATTATACCTACGTGTGTGTTGTTATAAATTGTAGTTTAGAGCGTGTTGAGGAAATTGTATTTATTACTTCGTAGCAACTAGCAGCATATTGCTATGGCGCGGCGGTATGGCAGTACTAACGAACATTAGAGATGAGTGGTTATTGCCCAGAACTGTGTGGTTTCGATCATCATAAAAATATGACAACATAAGCGTCATTCTGGTGTTTTCATCTGTATGCAAGCTATAGGTATATATATAGCTATAGGACTATACTATATTGTGAGGAAAATTTAGATTTTTTTGTCTGGTATTTATATTCATATCATTATCATTATATTCATATTCATATATAAAAAATCTTTTGATTATAACCAAAAATTTATATATTTCTTGATGCCTATGCCACTTGACGTTTTCCATCCACATAGTTCCCTTTCCTGTGAGATTTTCGGGGTAGAAAGTAGCCTATCTCTCATTCTGGGTCTTGAGTTCAATTATTAGTTCAGTTTATTAAGTTTCATGGATATTTTATTTTATTAGTAGGATTTAATTTCGACAGTAAAAGAACTAGGTTTAGTTTGAGTCTCGATGGTGAAATGTGAAACAAGTGTTCTGAAATTCGTATTAACTACGTGCTACGCTATTGCTACGTCAGAACCGTAGCAACATTGGACTTATATTTCCAATCGGAATTTAATTTAATACTTTCGAGTTTCATTGTAGTAATACTTGTAATACCAATGGATTTCTTGTCAGACTTTTTACGAAAGCAATAAATGAACTAGCAATTTTTCTAGAAAACGTAAAGAGATAAAATATAAAGACAAACTATATATGAGGTTGTGGGCGGTCTACTAACAGTTTCCATTCGTAATCATGTCACGATCTTTTTCATACTTAGGTATATATTCTTTACGGTGCATTTGTGGTTTTTATACGTTTGGATGTAAGTTGTATCACGTTGCACTATTTTCTTCCGATTTTCAAAGCAGGAGTTTTTGGTAATTAAAGTTATTTGAATGCATTATAATAATTGTATTTTATGTTTTTTTACCAACTAAGGTGACATTATTAAATAATATATTGATTTAACTAAATAGTTAAAAAAATAACTAGTTTTTGAATAATATTATCTTTCAATTTTCCAATGGAACCTTGCTGGGTTGACGAGAATTTAGGTAGGTAATTAAGATCTTTCATTTTTTATGAAACTTTGAGACACAATTTGCTTTTTTATAGATAAATGAAATTCTCTTTGATTACCCATTTTGCGAACTAATTTCCTATTGATCTCAATAATCAAGTAATTTATATTTAAATAAATAATAGAAGTAATAAATGGCATGTATATCTAATGATATGTTCAGTATGAATCAATTAATTATATAAAAACTATAATTAAAAACTAGTATTACAATATTATTTTCTATATTGTAATACTGTGGTAGGTATAGCTATAGGGAATACTTAGAATATTAGACTGTGCTATCCATTTCAACTCCATATATGCAATGCTAAACATAGGCCAGATTAAATAAATAAATATATGCAAAAGTATCGAGCTAAAACAAAAATGTATTGGTAACATTTCACGTTGCACTTTAACAAGGGAAACAGTATTTTCTGCAAATGTCACAGACATTGTAGCTGCTCTTTTGTGCACACGTCGCGTTTTTCTAATACGGAAATATTTAAAGCGAATGCAGCGCTGCAGTTGTACATAAATATTCCCGTTTCATTTTTTATGAGTGAACTAGATGTTGTCCGTGACGTTATGGTTTAACCTTATTTATACATTGATTTAAATGAATATTATGAAGATTTTTTTTAACATAACAATATTGAAACGGCTCCCAAATCTAAAACACCGTATCTTCTTAGAATATTTCTCATCTTTTGGTTCCAGGTATCGTTTAATTATTTTTATCTATACTATTTACTAATATTATAAAGCTGAAGAGTTTGTTTGTTTGTTTGTTTGAACGCACTAATCTCGGGAACTACTGATCCGATTTGAAAAATTCTTTCGGTGTTAGATAGCCCATTTATCGAGGAAGGTTATAGGCTATATTTCAGCACGCTACGGGCAACAGGAGTGGAGCCACGGGGGTGAAACCGCGCGGAGCAGCAAGTAAAGTATAAATGACATAATAATATAGTTCGCAGGAAAAAACAATCTGCTACTGAATTTTGAAGGAATATACAATTAATGTTTTGATAAACCGTCATAAAGAAAAATTATCAGTTTCAAAAGATTTACTTTATAATAATCATTACGTTATTACCTTATCTACAGAGATTATTACATGCACATTACAGCATCTTAATTAATCTGTGTCCATTGCTTACGGGACCGGAATAATTATAAATTAACCGACCAGCCAAAGTATTCACAAGCATTACTTTAATGTTATCGTTTTGGGTTGAGGTTGTGTCGTTTGCTAAATTTTCAAATCAAATAGACGCTACCCATTTCGGGGGCGATTTCATTTGCGTTTGGGAAATTCCGGGGAAAATAGCGGGATACCGCTTTTGCGTGCCCATTGAAAGATATGCCTTATTAAGGGTAAGGAAAAATCTTGGGTGTGTTATTTTGTGTATTTTTGAAAGTTTGGATGCAAGGTTTGAAGGCGCTTGAAAGTGGAGATTATGTATTATTTACGTGAACTTTAAATAATTGAAACGTAAACATTGAATACGTATTTACGAGTTTTTAGTTATATATAGTTATATATTCTTTATTGCACACAAATTTTTAATTTTACAATACAAGGATATCAGAAGCAATTGGCGGCTTTATTGCTAAACTATACTATACTGTTCATTTTAACTAATAAAATCAAAATAATATGTATATTTGTGACTTGTGAGCATAATTTTAGACTAATTATAAACAATATAATATTAATAATTTCAGGAACATACCTATTACATTTTATTATTTTCTTGAAGTATTTTCCTCATTTTATTATCCAATCCCCGGTCTTAATATTTGATAAATCCATTTCTCGTATAATATTGGAAAAGTCCAGGTCATTACGATAACGTTGTTTTTTGTTCATAATTTTATGGAAAGAGATTTTTAAACTTCTCCAATGAAATCGAAATTCCTGATAAATTCTTGACACGGTTTACGGATATGTTAAATAACATGAAAAAACATGAAATCTACAATGTTTCTAATGTCTGTTTGTTCTGATAGACGCAAGATCAACAAAATGAATTGACAATAAGAACCGCTCGCGAACGAAATTCAAAGCTTTGTAGTAATTTTAATTATCTATCCTCCTAACGATGGAAGCCTAAAAAGTAGGTCAAGAAGTAAGTTCATAAAACTAACCATAATTAATCCTTGTTTTTTGTAAATTACAAGCAAGTCTGGTTGAATTTTCATAAACCACGTGTGACGATTTTTCGCTCCAGTTTACGCAAACGAAACCGCAGTCGATTGCTAGAACATTATTTCTACTTTCATAACAACCGTTTATTAAAGTCGAGCCCTTGGGAGTTAGCAGTATAAATGAAATTAGAAAAGTCCGTTACCACCCACGCCCGTACTCGCATTTTCCAATTATTTTGAAACATAGTCACGTCGCTATTTATCAAGCGATTTTATTGCCTTGTCCGTTTAACGGAAATTAACTTTTTTGCATTTTTTCCTAATAAGCTGTCTATTTTCAATGTCCAATGTTTTGCATAGGAATTGTTTTATAAGCTTTTATTAGAATGAGATTTCTGAAAGCTGAATTTGATTGCACAGCCGTCTATATAGAGGTAGAATGGTTATCACGGTTTTTAATGTGTTAAAAATGAGATATCGCACGTAAAACAAAAAAGTTTTTATTTTATTAGAAAGTAAAAAATTCATTTCATATTCCAAAAAATTGTAATTGTATTTTATACCCCACATTAAAAAACAATTATGGAGCGTATTTGTTCTTATCTATCCGAAGTTTTGAAGTAAGGTCGTAAATTCGGATTGTGTCTCATGTGTGGATTTGAAATTCCTTCCTTGATGCGGCATTTTAATCTGACAGAAGAGTTTATGCTCAATTATTTTGTAAGTTTTGAAGTTTCCTACAAACACGTGATAGGAATGATAACGAACATTAACTTCTAGGATGGTCGAGGTAAACTAAATGAAAAGATTAGGTAGGTTTTCTATTAAATTTCATATTTGTAGCTTAGAAACTCCAACATAAATTTTATTTGTCAGCGATGATTGTTCCTACACAAAATATAACGACACTGAAAATCAGTAACAAATGTCCTTCGTTTACTGCTTTACAAAATAAATCTATATATTTTGTCTAATCGAGCAAACAGTAGAAAATCCTCAAAAACTTTAGCGTTTAGATTAGGAAAGAGGATATAATAACGTACATAAACTATAAAGTAAACGCATGATCATATCGCGTAGGGTCTGACTACATTACCCTGTCAATATTAAAGACGAAGGTCGTTGACCGCATTCCTGAAGCTAGGGTCGTCTGAAACTCGCCTACAAAATATGATAGCTACAACTTATGAAAAACTAAATAGTTTCCCAAAAATTTTGTCGAAAACCCTTTCTTATCGTGACTTTATCTCTTGTAGAGTATTTTAGATATTCCTAACTTTCTTTAATTAAAATTTTGTAACTATTCTTGTATTTTGGTGTGAAAATTTTTCTCTTAGAATTTATTTCTATAAAAAATGAGTATTTAATATTTCCAAGTAGGAATAAAATAGGCGACTAGCATCCCACCTGGTTCATTCACTCGATAAAATCTTTAAGTAAATTGTAAAGAAAAATTTTACCTTTTATTGTTGAAGGTTCAACAGTGTAGCGCCTCGATTACTAAGAACTGAATGCATTTTATGTGCTTTTTGTTTTTTTTTTGGGAAATCTGTGCATTTTATGTTTGCTTCAACTTAAAAAAAGCAAAGTTAGATGTCTGGAAGGGTAAGATAAAATTATAGACCTTTTATTTGTGTTTCATAGTATAATTCGTTTAGTAGGGACGGAGTAAGTTTTGTAAGTGAATATGTACCTTCTAGTTAAATTGTAAAAAATAAAGCAAGATAATTCTTTTTTAACACTAATCTATGAAATAAATCTGTACAGTGAACGAAAGAAATAAATAGCGTTTTTTTTTCAGTCTGTTGTATTTATTTCCGTTTTTCATTCTACCTCGTGTACAGAACATGACACATAAAACAACAATGTTTATTTTTATTTCATTTCTGACTTTATTTTGCGGTAGGTACCTTAAATAGACTAGTTTTGTTGCTTCATTTAAAAGTTACGTGAAAATGCCTCGCATTGAGTAAATAATGAAAGATGAACCTAATTGAAAATGTATAATTAGTTGCTACGTTGTTTATTTTTAGAAAATCGAGTTTACTTCCTATTTGTAATAAACACTTTTTGAGGTTTTTCAAAATTAAATTTGTTTATGAGTTACCTATTTCCTTTGCATAAATATATTTTTTTATTATATTCGATATTTTCTTTTTCATATTTAATCATATAAGACAAAAAATACCCTGCGTAGGTTGACTTGGAATCCATAATCTTTTCCACATATTCCCGTAACATAAAGTCAATTTTCTTTTCTTAGTAATATTTGATGTTAAATAAAGTTCATAAAGTCATAACACGGCACGTATCATTAATCTGCGAACTCGTTTATTATTCATCTCGGTTCATTTTTATAAATTAATATAATACACGCTGTGCCCCGCCGTTTCACCCGCATTGCTCCGCTCTTGTTGGTCTTAGCGTGATGATATATAGCCTATAACCTTCCTCGATAAATGGGAAATCTAACACCGACAGAATTTTTCAAATCGGACCTGACATTAGCGCGTTCCTGAGATTAGCGCGTTCAAACAAACAAACTCTTCAGCTTTATAATATTAGTACAGATTGTCTAGGAGAGGAAGGAAAATATCGGGCTGATAGCGAGGCGGATGCAGCGCTCGTATGGAAAATTTATTCATTAGAAACTAACTCAGTTTTCTATTTCCAAGCTAACTTGACATTAACACAACTGCACCGTGATATTACGGAGAACGTTTTTAAATTGTTTAATTTTATACTCTGTGGCTGTTCTTGTTTTTTAAATGTTAGTTCTTGTTTGTTTTTTTTTGTGGCATTATGATTTGATAGTCATGAAGCACTAAGCAGATAATTATTGTTGTCAATTACTGGTTAAAGAACTATTCATAAAATTATAATCTTGATAATTTCGTTGTCTCTTATTATTCGACGAGAATTATAATTTTATTTACGCTAAAACTCACATTACATTAGATTTTTTTTATGATAATGTGTGATTAATATATTATTATATAGTTATATTTTATATATTTATAAAAATAAAAATATATAATAATTAACTATTTCGGGGTATATCTTTCCATTTGATTACTTTAGAGTGGGTCTTTCGAATACACCTTATTGTACGTTTATGAGAACAAAGGTTAATATCAAATATCCTAAACGCTTTAGAAAGTCTATAAGCTATTTTATGTCGGGCCCTCGTCCTATTTTGATAAAGATGTTACGATAGAAATTATGACAGTCTACTCATTGTAATACAACGATATTGTTTTGTGTAAAACACCGTTTGAGAATAATTAACTTTTCCCTTTTGTTATTAAGCTATATTATTAATAATAGGTGCATTAAATTTATTTTAGATACGATACTTAGCTTTGCGTTAATGTAATAGTTTTTTTATACTAAGTAAAATCAAGATTGATGTTTAGGTCGGATCAATAATATTTTACATATTATTATTATTTTAAATATTTTGGTTTAATCCTAAAAATGTTTAGTTTACCTAAAACAGATCTAGATTTCATTTAATGAAAAAAATTTCATTAATAAAATCGAAAATCAGGTTGTGGAAAGCGGATTTTTGTTAAATGAAATTTCTACGTATACCAATACGTAGGCGGTAGCAGTTGCTAGTATGAAGAGCTCTTCAGAAAAGTAAATGCTTGGATAGTTCCAAGCCCACGTTGCTTAACTATCGACATATCCGAAGCTATATTCGATGCATGATTTTGGAATTCCGACTAATAACAGCCTGAAGCTCGAATATCTGAATTATACGTGAATATACGCAGGCTTGTTTTTCGTATGTAGTTATAAATGTTTGTTTATTGAAATTATGTTTGTTTGATATTGAGATAATTATTTTGGAATAATCCTAATGGGTTTCAGGCTATTTGAGTGTATTTAGTTTTGTATTTGTAATGGTTATTTACATAATACGAAGCAGTCGCCATTTTTATGACATACACATATGGGTATGGATAACATTATGAAAAAAATAAGTTTAAAAAATACGTTAAAAAGTCTTTAATTTTTGCGGTACACTTTTTTTGTTGTTTTTAAAGAATACGTTCCTACTGCTACAAATCAACGTAAATATAAAGTTGTATTATAGTACAATTTTGTATACGACAGTTTGTTTGTCACTACCGTCAATATGAATTCAGCCAAGAGGCGGAAGACAAAAGGCAGTATATTCTCTTCGACAATTGTTTTGTGTTCCGTTGATAATAGACCGGGAGATACTGACACAAAATTTCGAGTCATTTGTAACAGGATGGCGGTTCTACAGGGTTCTTAGTACGCAATGACAAAAAGAAAAATGATGGTGTGAACGCTGGTACCGGCGGCTTAGTCGCGTGGGCGTTAGTCGAACTCGTCGGAAAATAGCGAAAGTCAAACGATTTGTAACAGTATGGCACTTATTTTTCTTGGAAGTTTGAGGATCAAAGAATATAAATACAAAATTTCAAAGATCTAGATGTTGGAAATCTTCACTTATATAAATTAATACTTAATTAATTTTTCAAGTATGACAGCACTTTTTCCCCCTACTAGAAGTATGGCAAATATAATAATGGTCACATTTTATCAAATACTCTCCAAAAATCCAAATGCAATACTGGTACAAAAAGTTTGGCGAAATAAATTTTTTTTGCAGATTTTCGGCGGTATGGCGACCATTTGGAATCGTCCGAAAAGTATGGCATGGCGATTTTCGTAAATGGCTGCACGACGATGGTTACCTGTGCAAAAGTTAGCCTGGTACAAATGGTTGAATAATTGTTTTATTTAAATCAACATATTCGCGTCGGTATGGCGGGCTGTAAGTCACACCGGAAAAGTATGGCATGACACTACCGCCTACTTCTTTTTTATGGTCTATCGGTAAATACTAAAATTTTTGTGTTACAAATCGTTTGACTTTCGCTATTTTTCCGACGAGTTCGGCTAACGCCCACGCGACTAAACCACCGATACCAGCGATCACACCATCATTTTTCTTTTTATCATTGCGTACTAAGACCCCTGTAGAACCGCCATCCTGTTACAAATGACTCGAAATTTTGTGTCAGTATCTCCCGGTCTATAATGCCGGCTTCGGTAAAAAATGAAAATCCAGTTGACAAGAGCACTCTTGACATATTACATTGACTCGATTTTCGAGTAACATTTCGTGATATTTTTTACAGAGATATTGTATTATAGCAGTTTTTGTTTAGATTAATATAAAGTACCTATAGGTAAAATATCTATCTGTGTATCTATATCTAGATACATACCGTACGTATTGATTTTGATTTATATTTGACTAGCTTTCCACCCGCAGCTTCGCCCGCGCAGTCTAAGAAAAACCCGCATACTTCCCGTTCCTGTGGGATTTCCGGGATAAAACCTATCCTATTTCCCGGGGTAAAAAGTAGCCTATGTCCTTTCTCGAGTATCAAAATATCTCTATACCAAATTTCATACAAATTGGTTCAGTAGTTAAGGCGTGGTTGAGTAACAGATAGACAGACAGAGTTACTTTCGCATTTATAATATTAGTATGGATTACAAATAAGATGATGCAATTAGGTAAGTACATATTGCAATTTAAATTTTTTTTTCCAACTGACACGAGCAAAAAATTGTTATATCACTCGAATTAAAATTCATTGAAAATATTTCATTCATAATGCTTTGTTTCATATAGTTAATAACCAAGTGTTGAACGTCCAAACTAACGATGATATCGTGCCCGCAATTATTTGGACTATAGTGCATACAAGGTAAATATATTGTTGCCCATACATCCCTATTACTGTTATATTGCATACTGTTGTTTTATTCCTTCAGATTTACTGCAGCTCAAAATACATGCAGATAGGCAAACTAAATATGATGTATGTTATAGTAAATATGAACCTTGAATACTTGATTGGTATTTGTTATGTAAATTGTAACGTTTATCATTAGTAGCATTAGTATTGAATAAAGCGCGTCACACACGGTGAAGATACTATAATATTTTATCTTAAGATACTGTTATATTTTATATTACAGTATTTTAACGCATCCGGTATCAGCGTTCGGACCATCATTTTTCTTTTTGTCATTGCGTACAAAGACCCCTGTAGAACCGCCATCCTGTTACAACTGATACCGGATGCGTTAAGATACTGTAATATAAAATATAACAGTATCTTAAGATAAAATATTATAGTATCTTCACCGTGTGTGACGCGCTTAAAATGTGTAAGCAGGAAATTATAATATTATAGTCATGCTGGAGACATTATGATATTATGACTGACTGAAACAAGTTTTAAAAGAAAACATATTATTATTTCTGATGCTTAAACGCTTCCATTACAAAATCTAATAAGTGTATTCTATAGAAATTCCTCTTGATTTACAACTATGCACGAAAGTTTACCGACGCGCAGTTTGGTAACAAAGTTATCCTAAGCCTACAGAAACGGGAAATTGATTCAGAAACGATAATGTCTATGCTTGCCCAAGTTATGGTTGCGATTTAAAACATTAGTAAACGTGATACAGATTAGTTTATAAGTATTTATAAGTATAAGTACCTATTATGAATAATAAATTAAATAATTAAAAAATGAAAACTGAAAAATAACATAGTAAGTTATATTGTTTAACTTCAACGAATTCCCTTTACATTTTCAAGAAAACAAACTACAATTAGACTCGTAACATACAAACCGCAAACATTAGAGATAAGCCCGACACTGTTTTCATTGTACCTAGTAGCTATAATTGCATCTATTAATTATAATATTCATGACTGCAAATGGTCTAGCGAATGTGAACGTAACAACTTCAGGAGCAGTAAGATGCGAGTGTATTTCTAGTTAGCACTTTCGAGTTCTGGTGGAATTTTTAAGTGTTTCTAAATAAGCTAATAATCTTTATTGGCATAAAAAATTAAGGTAAAGCTATAATATAAGTCCATAGGTTCCTGAACTAGTAAAGCACTGCTTAATAGTAGCAAGTGGCTTTTATGACAGAGTTCAGTACAGCGTTTTCTGGTAGGCAACACCTTATGGTGTTGCTGTTATGGTCGTCTATGGGCGACGCAATCTGCTTACCACCAGGCAGTGCGTCTGCTCGTTTGCCTCCCTATAACATAAAATAATTTGGAAAATCCAAAAGTTGACCCCCTGGAGTGGGGAAAGAGAGGGGATTGCAACTCTCGATTTTTTCCCCTTGTCCCCATGATTTTTGTACGGCGTTGCGGAATAATGGATTAAAAGCAGTATAGCAATAGTATGATACAGATGCCGTACATGGTCAAATGACCAAATTTACCCCCGGTAACTCTCGGAAATTAAATAAAAATTCCGACTTGGTGGACCAACATTTTTGTACGGCACTGAGCGGTTTCTTATTATTTTTAATGGATCTATCGATGGTTAAGAATGCCGTACAAAAATATATGACCAAAATTTACCGAGTCTACCTGTACTTTTCAATTCTCATCTGCACTCAGTTGGACAGCTTACAAGTGACGGCATAGTGATGAATCTTATTATTTTTTGCTCTTCTTTCGTTCTACATATGACCCCTGGTGGTTCATTTGACCCATATTTTTTTCATATGCGGGCTTGTAGTCTAAAACAAACAGTGTCTGGTTTTATTCAGTTAAGAGGCAGGTGTCAAACGGGCCAAGCGTGAACGGTGAATTCGTGCCGAAGCATTTTCGGCGCGTAATTGTCTTGTATAGTCTGTGGTATAGGTACGTATAGTTATGCTTGGATTGAAATTTGCTTATAATTATATTGTAGTTACCTAATTCTCAAAATAATGAATATCTATGGATTAGCAATGGTATTCCTAATAGATATAGATCTATATTAAAAAGAATTGAAATGAAAAAACTCTTTTTAATACACATATTTTATAGATTTCACAATAATTATAGACACGACGGATATCTATTGTAATGATAATAATTATCTATTCTTTAAGAACTATTACCTATAGCTTCTCATTCAAGATTTCAAATAAAAACTGATTTTAATATTTCCCTTTTAAACCAAAATATACGAAACGATCTAAAATCATACAGCCAATTGTACATACCTAGAATTATTGTAGACATAGCAGCGAACAGCAATTAGTGTCATCTTAATCAAAGGTACCATTAATCAAATTCTTGTACTGTTTAATATGTAATGTTATTAGATATGGATGTTAATTAGTTGGATAGGATCCGGCGTTACATTAAACAATAATTATAGATGATATATCGCAATTAAGTAATGATTGATTTGCAACCGGTTTTGTGTGATTCAATTTTATTGTTTTGTTTAAATATGCGTTTAGACAAAAAATTTAGAGCAAGTTTGTTTTTCAAATGAGATAAATAATGTTACTACTTACTTACTATAATCCAGAAAAGTAACAAGCCTAGTAAAATTTATAAACTGCAATTCAACAAAAATTCAAATAAGAAAACCTTTTTAAAAATTGACATACACATTCATTTTAAATTTTACAAATGATAACCACAGGAAAATAAAATATCGTATTTAAAATTACCTTCATTACGAAAAAATTGCATCGTTTTACAATATGCGGAATGAATGAAGCGAAATAATCCAGTCTGTAGGTATTTCTGCTCTACAAAAGGTGGCGTAGAAAATGTTTTGAAACGATACTGTTTAGGTATGAAAGGTTAATAAAAATCCAAGTTTTCGACCTTGACGGACCCAGGCGCTAGCCGCCATCTTGAATTAAAGGTGCTAAAATTAGGTATATTTTAAATAACTTCTCAATTGTTTACTAAATCACAAAAGTGTCTATGAGGAGTTCAAAGAAGACAAAATTACCTACATGTTTTGCATACATGATTATTCTGTAAGTCTTAAAGGTAAAAAGTTACAAGCGACGGAAATAATAATATTTACAGAAATCATATAATTTTAATTTTGTTTAAAAATTGTACAGCTATCATTTTTTAATTCTCTTTGATGGCCCGGGCTGGTTAATGGTGGCTTCTTCATTATCGTCGCTGAAATTTTCTGGTTCATTGTCTGTATTTTTAGTTTCCAACCATGAAATTTCGTCGTCATGACCAGAAGAAATCGAAGACGCTGGAGCACGCTTTCTAGTAACTTTGTCGTTATCAATAAAAAGTAAATTTAAACTTGCTTCTTTGCAGCCAACAAAGGACGCTGCATGGTATCATGCGTTTAGGACATACCACCAAGTCCAAAAATGGTATGGAATTGAAAAAAATCCAGAAGACTGGGGCTGGAGATATGACACCAATAGGCTCACTCCAATAACAACGACAGAGAAAGCAGCACCTCAGATGCTTTTAAGTGTAATTTCTTGCCACTGTAAAAAAGGATGCAGCAAAGCATTTAGTTGCAGAAAATCTGGATTAAAATGCTCTATTGTTTGTGGATTCTGTAGTGGTCAGCTGTGTGAAAATGCAGTAGAGATTCAGATAGATAACGAAGACTGTGATGACGACGAAATTTCATGGTTGGAAACTAAAAATACAGACAATGAAACAGAAAATTTCAGCGACGATAATGAAGAAGCCACCATTGACCAGCCCGGGCCATCAAAAAGAATTAAAAAATGATAGCTGCACAATTTTTAAACAAAATTAAAATTATATGATTTCTGTAAATATTATTATTTCTGTCACTTGTAACTTTTTACCTTTAAGACTTACAGAATAATCATGTAAAAATGCAAAAAATGTAGGTAATTTTGTCTTCTTTGAACCCCTCATAGACAGTTTTGTGATTAAGTAAACAATTGAGAAGTTATTTAAAATATACCTAATTTTAGCACCTTTAATTCAACATGGCGGCTAGCACCTGGGTCCGTCAAGGTCGAAAACTTGGATTTTTATTAACCTTTCATACCTAAACAATATTGTTTCAAAACATTTGCTACGCCACCTTTTGTAGAGCAGAGGCTTTTACATTTCCCCACAGACTGAACTATAACAAAACCAATATTTTTAATCGGCAGTTCTGTCTTTATCTAGTAGCATCTACAAAAAAAAGACGTGTGGCACTCGGGGACTGCCACGGTAAAGCTATTGCATAGCATGCTTTCAAGCCACACCTCCGAGCCCGTCGGAGTGGGTAGCGTGAGGTTTTTTCGTTACGGAATTTCTCGATTCGGTCCCCGCGCTCAAGGCCCGCGATAGAAGCTATGCAATAGCTTAAAAACTCAGACAAGATATTTAGCAATATGATAAACATGCATTTATCGTGTTCTTTAAACCATTTAACATTACAACAAAACCATTACAAAAACACGAATAATGCAATTTTAAAAATATTTTATAAACTATTAGTAGTATAATTAAGGTGTAGATTTGTGCTAATAACATTTCGATACATGATTAGTTCATAAATAATTGTTTATTACAATATAAGTATACAGGGTGTTATAAGACATAAAGAGAGAAAATAAATAAAATTTATATCATTAAGGGCTGATTTTTCAATCGTCGGTTAAAACTTATTCGTCGAATAACGAATTAAATTACCATTTCAAAAATGTATTCTTATTGCCCGCATTTGACAGTTTACAGGTGACATTTTAATATTATCGTATAATACTTTATTGGCTGGATAAGTTTTAACCAGGGATTGAAAAATCGGCCCTAATTTGAATTGGTTTATAATAAAAACTAGATATCCGCCCTCGCCTTCACCTGCGTAGCTTAAAGCCGGCCACTCACCTACCTGCCACGGGGGCAATATTGGAACAATCTCGGTTGCACGGCGGTTGAAGCAGTTTCAGTTTTTCTCTCAATTGCCCCTGCTTGCCTAAACACTTCACAATTAAGGGTCCAATATTGCCCCTGCTGCAGGTACGTGAGTAGCCGGCTTAAGAAATATACTCTCTAGCTGTTTATATCCGGATACGTCAATAAAACATCAGTCAGTCACCTTTGAGTTTTATATGTATATATTTAGATACATTTGTCGTCATCATAAAACACCCTTTATCAAATAAACATATATATCTTTATATATCCTTCAGACACTTAAAGGGTTTATAAACATGCAAGTTGATTTACGATGATTTATTGATTTATGTTTTAAAGATATAAAAACACAATAGTTTACATATTTATTTGTCCGTTTGCATGCATCAAACTCATATTAAATTATTATAGGTAAAATTAGTAATAATGAAATTTGAATAATTATTAATAATGCATAAATAATAATTATATTACTATTGAATCAATAATGAGGTCTTTTAATATTGTTTCTTTGTTAAAATATGTATTTTGCACGATTTGCTTCTATTAAAGTGTTTCTATTTACTTGCCGTGTTACGTAATAGTTAATGATTTAATATAACATAATATAAATACATACCTATATATTTTAAACAATGACATATCAATGATCATAAATTAATAAAGAAAAGAAAAAAATCGATCACGTGGTGGGATTCGTACCCGCATCGTTTCACGCCAATCCAGGGCGGACGCCTGACCAACTCAGCCAGCCGTG